>OZ023314.1:20739206-20861706 GCA_964007375.1 Ophion obscuratus | reverse complement strand
CAGGTCGTACTATATACTGGACTTTCAGTTTACTAGAAGTCCCACAGTTTTCGAGATAAGAGTCATCTGCTTTTGGTTTTTCGTATGCCATTTCTACAAATGATAACTTTTTTGACCCAGTTTAAAAAACTCTTGGATTTTTGTTTTATCTAGAAAATTCTTCTTTTTAACCGTAAATGTTAAGGAACCTTTATGAAAAATGATCTAAAGCAGAATTTTGATACAAACCAATTCAAACATCTGACTTTGGTAGCCTGCGGTGTAAAAAAAATGTCTTACGCATATCGCGCCAATTACTTCAAAAAGTCGCTTAGTTATTGTCGATTCGTATAATTTGTAGAAATGGCATGTGAAAACCCAAAAGAGGATGATTTTTTTTTTTAATAACATAAAGCCCAAAATCTCGGAAACCGTGGGACTTTTACTAAACTGAAATTCCAGCATATAGTAGGACATGATCTGACCCATTTCGCACATCTACAGTTGCAGGACTCTCAATTCCCAACATGACCCTCTGTGTGTGTATATATATATATATATATATATATATATATATATATATATATATATATACAGGGGGTCGCTCTCTCTCTCTCTCTCTCTCTCTCTCTCTCTCTCTCTCTCTCTCTCTCTCTCTCTCTCTCTCTCTCTCTCTCTCTCTCTCTCTCATAATATATATATAATATAATATAATATATATAATATATTATATATATATATATATATATATATATATATATATATATATATATATATTATGAAAGAGAGAGAGAGAGAGAGAGAGAGAGAGCGAGTATATTTTGAGCATGGTACATCTACAAGCACGATCAGCTGTTTTAAGATTGGTCCTTTAATTTCTTTTTCCAACGAATCATTCATTTCAGGGTGAGGTGGTCTTTCAAATGGCGTTTTTATAAAATGGTCCCATTTATTTGAAGGTGATTTTAAAGATATTGGAGTCTAAATAATATTGAGAATAGGAAAAAGCGGCTACTATGAAGACGAACCGTGAACTCGACTGTCTTCAAAATGTTCTTTTCCCATTCGTCATAAATATATATGTATTCGTGTGTGTGCTAGGTTGACTCGGATTCATTATATATTTTATCTCCTTTCATGTCGAGAGGCAGCTCTCGGTCCCGCGAGTGGATGATTCGAACACCTTTTTTTCGAATCAGCGGGTCAAGCGACGCGACCGTAGATCATCTTAATGCCTCCATTGTTGTTTTAGGACTCTCGCGAGAGCGAGATTGCGTCCGTGAGCGAGATGAGCTGGACAAAGAGGGAAGGATGGAGGAGAAAGAGAGATTCCTTTCCCTCTCGCGAACGATAAAGACCACTCGGATGATTTTCGAGAGTATGCGCGCTTGTGTATCCGTAAGTATTGCGTATACCTTAGACGGCATAGAATATGGTAGTAGATGTATTATTCTCTTCCGTTTATTTTTCAATGAATTTTTCGCGTCGTGGGCGTGTTTTATAACTCGTTCATGACCATTAGAAACTTTCAGAAGCGTCTCGCCGAGGTATTTAATTGATGTGCCAGAGTCATCTTTTGTGAAAGAGGAAATAAGAAAAATAGAGACGAAACGAAACGAGAAGACCATTGCATTTTATCAATGTTGGAGCTTTATGGAAATTCGATAGCCGCGGCGGATCATTATTATATGGCGGACAAAATTATATTCGGATGTTTTTCTTTGGCTTAGGGATGATTGAAAATACCATTTTCAATAAGGAAATTAGATTTGACAAGGATCCGGGGCTGCGTTGAAATTTCGAAATTTTAATTATCAAAACGCTCAAAACTCCGAAAGAATTTTACCCGAAAGACCAAAACTCCGAAAATCTGAACGGGGCTGGGTTGAAATTCCGCAATTTGAATTATCCAAATGCTCAAAACTCCGAAAATATACTACCCCGAAAGATGAAAACTCCGAAAGAATTTTACACGAAAGAACAAAACTCCGAAAATCTGAACACCGTGAAAATAATTCGGCTATGGAAGTTTTAAAAGTTTCAAAATTTTCAATATATCGACGAATTATTGCAAGACTTTTTTTTAGTAAGAAGTTACGTCAATTTTGAAATTTGTCTAGACAATGTTACACGTTATACATCGTTTACAGTCAACTTTGTAGACTTTCGCTGACATGATCTTGACGAACCTTGTAATTTCGGAACATTTGAATTAGGAATTTTAAACCGTCGGTGTATTCAAAGTTCGTGATTTCAACCCGGCCCTCATGTCAAACTCATGCCAGCGAAAGTCTACACAGTTGACTGTAAATGATGTAGAACGTATAACATTGTCTAAACAAACTTCAAAATTGACGCAAAATCACTTCTTAATAAAAAAAAATCTTGAAATAATTTGTCGATTTATTGAAAATTTTCAATCTTTTAAGGCGATACCCCCACTTGCAGCGCAAAAAAGGCCTTTTTCATGAATTTTTTTAAAGAAAGCTACAAAACTTTTTTAATCGATCAATATACCATCTTAAAGAACACATCTTGAAGAACTTTCAGTAATTTTTTTATTGAAAAATATTACATTGTTTAGTGGCAAATGGCCGTCAATAAAATAATGTTTTTATATACACGGTTTGCGGTGACCAACATTGCGGCGAAGTGGATCATCTGAAAAAAAAATGCGGATGGATTTAGTCAAATATAAGTATAAACTAGTCTTTAATCGAAGGATTTTAAAAAACATTCATTTTTCACAAAATGGCGGACAGTCAAAGTTACTGGTTCGATTTTAACGAAAAAAAAACGACCGTTTTTTGGCTATAAAGCAGCCATTTTTTCGAAAAGAAAAATGGAACGATTAAAGACTACATTTTTACGTATTAAATAAGCCTGCAAAATTTCAAAAAGATCGGTTCATTAGTGTTCAAGTAATCTTGGTCACCGACTTCAGAAATGCCATTTTGAGAAAAACGCGTTTAAAGTTTCAATTTCCGGTCGTTTACACAACGGATTCTTCTCTTTTAACGCTCATATCTCAGTCAATTTTGTTCGGATTGACTTGACATTTTCAGGACATATTCTCAGATACTTATACTTCAAAAAAAATGCAATAAAAACATCGATTTTTTCAAAATCGCAAGTGGGGGTAACCCCTTAAAACTTCCATAGCTGAATTATTTTGACGGCGTTAAGATTTTCGGGGTTTTGGTGTTTCGTTCAAAATTCTTTAGGAGTTTTGATCTTTGGGAGTTTTGAGTGATCTGACCATTCAAAGTTCGGAAGTTTCAACCCGGCCCCAAGGATCCGAGCACGTACGGCAATATGACGGAGAGTCAGCTGAAAATCTATCATATCGAGGGCACTTCTTTAATTTGAATTTAATTAAATTTAGGCTTCTATATACCTCCGCTCATTCAAAAAAACTCGTAATCGAACGTTTCATCGATGTGATCGCATATTTCTAGCTCAGCCAGCGAGCCCGTATATAAGTGGCGATGTTTTGTCTCCTCCTACACCCAAGACCTCGCCTTGATTGTTAATTCCAGAAATAATTTCCTCCCTTTCGTTGGAGTATTCAACACTTGTTAATGGCCAATTCCAATTGCTATATACATCACGCTTTCGAGAATCCGTGATTTCGCAAGGAGAATCTCTTGAAGTCACACACGGTCTCTTCCTCTTTTTCGATCGTCTTCGATCGGTATAACAGGAAAGGCCACTCTTAGCTTAGCTTGTAAATTCACTCGCCGCCCGAGGGAGGCATGTAAATCCGACTGTAATTGTCCGACTCCGTGGATGGAGAGCGAGAATCCTGTGTTATATCTTAGGAAAAGGTGAGCGAACGCGATCGGGTGGTTTTTAGTGTGGATATATATGTATACAGGGTGTCCTGTTATGAATGGACAATCCTGCAACTATCAAGTTACATACAGTAGGTCACAGCATGTCCTACTGTATGCCGGAATTTCAGTTCAGTAAAAGTCCCACGGTTTTCGAGATTTTCGGCTTTGTTATAAAAAAAAAATAATAATAATAATAATCTGCTTTTGGTTATTCGCATGCCATTTATATAAATGATATGAATCAACAATAACTCAGCAACTTTTTAAAGTCATTGGCACGATATGTGTAGTACATTTCTTTTACACTGCAGGCTATCAAAGTCAGATGTTCGAATTGGTTTGTATGAAAATTCTGCATAATATCTTTTTTCATAAAGTTTCCTTAACATTTAAGGTTCAAAAGAAGACTTTTTTAGTTAAAACGAATAACCAAGAGTATTTTTTTTCAAACCGGGTCAAAAAAGGTTATCATTTGTAAAAATGGCATGCTAAAAACCGAAAGCAGATGATTTTTATCTCGGAGACTGTGTGATTGTTACTAAACTGAAATTCCAGCATGTAGTACGACATGATCTGACCTATCGACAGTTGCAGGATTATCCATTCATAAAAGGACACCCTGTATATGCATGCGGAACGGCGAATTTATACCTATTTCACTTCGAGAACTGTCCTTACAGTAGCCACTCGTAGCATACTTATCCTTACATAAGCCCCTGTGTCTTCAAAATTATCCTTTGATCATTCTGAAGACGTTTATGTCCCTAAATCAAGGATTGGCTTGAAACAATTAAATAGCTTTCTTAAATCAGCAAAATGTGCTGAAAGTCATTATTCCATAGATATAACCAGCTCAAAATATACTTTTCGTTGCCTTTAGAGTGAGGAAAAAAATGTCACGAGGTAATTTGACTCATTTCAAAGGGCTGATTCAGTGATAAAAAAATTCATTTCTGTCAAGGTCAACGTTTTTGCGTTCTCAAGGTCATCAATGGTTTTTCAAATGGGAACATGTTTTGTTTTTTTCTTAAGACGTTGTAGCTGATATTCAGACGAATCCAACGACCTATGATATCATGACCTTGAAATGATTTTTCACCAAAATACACGTGTAAAAACGGGAAATCATGATGGTATTGACAATAAGAATATTTGAATAATATAATTCATTTTTTTGTGCAGAAAATTTATTGTGACAAATGTTCGAAGTGATGGCTATTACCATCGACACATTTTTTAAGACGTCGGATGAATCATTCTCTTGACTTTTGAATAGTTTCTGTTGTGATAGCGGCGCAGGTTATCCAACAGATAACGGATCGATGATTTTTCACCAAAATATTTTTGTGAAAATCATTTCAAGGTCATGATATTGTAAGTCGTTGGAGTCGTCTGAATGTCAGCTACAACGTCTTAATAAAAATAGAAACATGTTCCCATTTGAAAAAGCATTGATGACATTGAGAACGCAAAAACTATGACATTGACAAAAATACATTTTTCACCACTGTATCAGCCCTTCGAAATCAATCAGATTACCTCTTGACATTTTTTTCGTCACTCTAAAGGCACGGAGATATTTGGGGTGATCACGTTAAATGGTCTACCATGTATATATACAGGGCGTTAGGAGGGTCGATGCAAAGCCTTAAGGGGATGATGGGTCCTCTCGTTAGGAACATATCTAACCTAGATTAACTCACTATAAAGTCTAAGGATTTCAAGTTATCATGGTATGATTTTTGAAAAATTTCCCAAAATTAGGTACGAATTCGTTTACCTCTTATGTTAATACTATTTGTTTTAAAAATAGCATTAACATGAGAGACATTTTTATTTTTGGATAAGCTTTTAATTATTCAACACGTCTCATTTAGTTAGTTGTGTGGATACGGATGATTGTATTGGTGTTTGTCGATTGAATACACTAAGGTGCTATACCAGTGTCACTTTAAAAAAATCGATTTTTTTGCCTTTTTCGATAATTTATACTCTAAAGAATATTGAACTGATTAGCAGTTTTTATGGTAAATCTCATTTTATCTTGCAAACATCGATAGTTAAATCTTTAAACGCGTTTTTCTAGAAGTGAGATTTTTCAAAGTTGCTCACACTGTAACTCAAAGAGCAATTATCCGATTGACATGAAATTTGAACTGAGTACTTTTGAACATATTTACTCTTTAACGACATAGGATATTTCTGATTGGATGAAAATTAACAATTTGGCATTGAAAAAAACGACCATTTTACAGGCAAGAAAACAGACTTTTTTCATAACTACCCCATTTTGTTAGATTTTGATATTTTTCGAAAATCCTACGTCATTGTGCAGGAAATACTTTCCAGATTAACGACATTTTTTCTTTTTTCGGTTTCAGCTACTCAATCGGCTGGAGTCATGTCAGCAGTAGAGGAATTATTTTTGTCGCACTCCGAAGGCAGCGCATAAGTCGCTTGGATCTCAATATTTTTCTATGAAAAAATTATGTAATATAGGTCAAATATAGCCGAATATATTCTTAATTTTCTGAAATATTTAATTGAGTACTTTTCTTTCAAAAAATTCCCAAAAATCACCCAAATTTTCAGCGTTCACACTGGTATAGCCCCTTAAGCTAAGACGCAAATAAGTTTTTAGTTACCAATTATTGTCTGTTTGAAAATTATGAACGAGTTAGTACCTAATTTTGGGAAATTTTCCAAAAATCATACTTACCATGTAAACTCGAAATCCTAGATTTTGGGTCATGGTAACCTAGGTTAGATATGTTCCTCACGCGGTGAACTATCAGCCCCTTAAGGCTTTGCCTCGACCTTCCTAACACACTGTGTGTGTATATATATATATATATATATATATATATATATATATATATATATATATATATATATATATATATATATTCGGGTGCCCCTTGATATGGGTAAAAAAAGATCTACGCGAAGCCCCAGCTATGTCCGTTAAGGCGTTACCCCCACTTGTAGCGCAAAAAAGGCCTTTTTCATTTTTAAAAGAAAAGAATTTTTTAAAAGAAAACGACAAAACTTTTTTAATCGATCAATATACCATCTTAAAGAACACATCTTGAAGGACTTTCAGTAATTTTTTTATTGAAAAATATTACATTGTTTAGTGGCAAATGGCCGTCAATGAAATAATGTTTTTATATACACGATTTGCGGTGACCAACATCGAGGCGAAGTGGATCATCTGAAGAAAAAATGCGGATGGATTTGGTCAAATATAAGTAAAAACTAGTCTTGAATCGAAGGATTTTTAAAAATATTCATTTTTCACAAAATGGCGGACAGTCAAAGTTAATGGTTCGATTTTAACGAAAAAAACGGCGTTTTTTGGATATAAAACGGCCATTTTTTTCGAAAAAAATTCGAACGATTACAGACTACATTTTTATGTGTTAATAAGCCTGCAAAATTTCAAGAAGATCGGTTCATTAGTGTTCGAGTAATCTTGGTCACCGACTTCAGAAATGCCATTTTGAGAAAAATGCGTTTAAAGTATCAATTTCCGGTCGTTTACACAACGGATTCTTCTCTTTCAACGCTCATATCTCAGTCAATTTTGTTCGGATCGACTTGAAATTTTCAGGACATATTCTCAGATACTTATACTTCAAAAAAATGCAATAAAAAAAAGATTTTTTCAAAATCGCAAGTGGGGGTAACCCCTTAAGAGAAAGGCGCGCCTGTAAGGATGAACTCAAATTTAAATATCAATTTTTCTTCATGATTGGAGAAATTTCGATTTTTAAAAGCTAGTTTATTTGTCAATTTTTTTTTACTTTCAGAAGCTATTGAATATTGGTATTTAATATACAGATCAAACAATAAGGTCCTCCATACTAGATTTGATGAGCGTTCAGTTTTACCATCCTATTATTTTGGACCAATAGTTCGATTTAGCTGCTGTGGAACGCTTTTAATCACATCAAAATCAAACTTTAAATTTGCATCTTGTCAGAAAAATCTATTAAGTACGAAGGATATAAATTCACGATAAACCATTCACATCGAACTTCCGGATTGACCAGAATTGTTTTTTTTTAAATTTTGTTAGAAATATTCCTTGCGTGCTGAGATACAAACATATTAATATTTCACTGAGATCAGACTTCCAGTGCTGTAGATAAAAAATGTATTTGAAAATGACTTTCGCAAAAATGCATAAGGACATTTTAAACTTGGCAGGATTTTAAACTTGGGGAGCTTGTTCGTTTTATTGAAAACAAAGAAATTACTTATTCGCACCAGTCATCCAATTGATCGGAAAAAACATAATATTTAAAAAATATACACATAAGATATCGATAATAGTTCGTTCAGTACGAATTTATTTATTTAAACCACAGAAATATCGTGGTGAATAATTGACAAATGAACTAGATTTAAAAAAACCGAAATTTCTCCAATCATGAAGAAAAATTGATATTTAAATTTAAGTTCATGCTTACAGGCACCCCTTCCTCTTAACGGACATAGCTGGGGCTTCGCGTAGATTTTTTTTCCCATATCAAGGGCCACCCTAATATATATATACACACACACATACACATACACATCACTTCACGAGGTGACCTATCACTCCCTTAAGGCTTTGCATCGACATGATATATATATATATATATATATATATATATATGTATATATATCCTCATGAGGTGATATATATACTCACGAGGTCACCCCATATGACCTCGTGAGGTGATGTGTGCGTGTGTGTGTGTATATATATATATATATATATATATATAATCTTTAAAGCATATGCACAAACAAAGCCACACACAATTGCACTCAGATATATTTGTACGATTACCTACATACATATATATATATATAAGTCACACTGATTACATGTGTGAGTGTGAGTGTGTGTGTGTGTGCGTAATCAGTGTGAGCCAGGTGGGACCGGGGTAAAAAAAGAGCGACCGCGAGAGTTACAGCCGACACGAATCGCGAATTACCGCAGTCTCTGAGTGCGGGGGCCGAAAGGAGATCGCTTCGAGAGTCGTTGACATCAAAAAGTACTTCGATCCCGGGTATTCAAGGACAAAGTTAATGTTTCTCTTTTTTTCGTTGCCTTTCGTTTTTTTTTTCAATTTTGTTTGTTGTCTCGCAAAGCGAAACGATAAGCCAGCGAAGATCGTATGCAGATTATAGATTAAATTTCATCTCGTAATGCTCCAATCGATCTCGTGCTCTTGAAAAGAAGAAGATACGAAGAGAGAGGGAGAGAGAGATAAAGATAGAGAGGGAGACAGGAAGAAGGCGCATTGATCAGGATGCAACAATCATCATTGTAAATTTCGTCCCGTTCTATTTGTATCTCCCCCCCCCCCGCCCCTCTCTGTGCACCACGAATAAATATATTTCTCGCGTGGGTGGAGGCTCGAGAGCGCATTCTTCGGGCGCGTATATGTGCGCGCACATGCCTGAGTGTATTTGCCCTCGTCTTCCTAACACCAAAATGACAGGCGTGCAAGATCGAAGCGTAGGTACGAGCGTGAAAAAGAGACGCGGGAATGCGTATGCTGATTTTATCATTCCCGAGGACCCGAGTGTCATTCGAACGCGTCGAAGCGTTCTCAAAGCCATACGATTCCCGAGAAGATTCGTAAAGACACAATTCAGCTGAATATAAGCAGGCTCGACGATAATAAAATTCAAATGATATTATCATTTTACGACAATGGCAGGAATGCGGGAATGCATAAAACAACGTAATTGATATTTAAGTTGTATCTTCAGGGAGATCGATAATTGTTTGCTGCACTTGCGAATTGAATTGACGAAACAAACCCGAACTACAGAAATTGGAAAAAAACAATAAGAATTTGAATAATAATATTGATAATAACAAGAATCAGGTGCTTTCGATTGATAATCAACGTATAAGTCATTAGATTTACGGTGTTAATAGGAGCATAAAAAAAATCGGATCGAGAATGATTACGACAGTATTAACATAACCAGGTGGATGTATAAGCGAACGCAAGTAAGACGAGCGTAGGAGAGACGAGATGAGCGTAAGAATAGGAGCCACATACTAATCCGCGCTGCCGAGATAGGATCTTGAATCGATAGCTTTAATAAACCAACAACCGACTCGTACTTCCCTCTTCTCTCTCTCGCTCCATCTTTTTTATTTGTCTTTTTTTTTAAGTATCGCGAGATAGAGATGAGGAAGAGGGAGTTGAAGAGAACGTGGCACACGAATAAAAAAGTTTTAAAACACGCGTGTGTATATATATATATATATATATGTGTGTATATATATATATATATCCTTATATACATATATTTATACATATACAGAGTGTCCTGGTATAAATCGATAATCTTGCAACAGTCCAAACTGCTCGAAAACCGTGGGCCTTTTACTAAACTGAAATTTCAGCATAGTGTAGGACATGATCTGACCTATCAAAATTCGCAGGATTATCCGTTCATAGTATGACACTCTGTATATATATATATATATATTTCAGCTAGCCCGTGACCCCGACCATTTTTAGTTTTCCTGATTTTTTGGTTGTAAAATTGTACCTTATAAAAGGAATATCCACACCAATTTTTAAATTTTCATCTATTCTCTTTTAGAAGTTATAATTGTCAAGAAATCATCGATTTCAGGAGTTTTGAAAACGTTAAAACGCTGATAACTCCTGATCTAATTGTGATATCGACAAATGGCACTATACAAATTTTTTCTCATTTTGCAGCATACTTTCGTTAAAAATATGACAAGAATTATCAGTTATCAATGTCAACGTTGTTTTAGCTTCTACAGGGAAAACTATTTTTTTTAACAGATGATTGCCATTTTTTTTATTTTACCAAAAAATTCTCTAAAATAGAGTGACCCATTTTTTGGGCCCACTTTTCCGTCAATTTATTTTCGTTTTAATCATATATTTTTTAAACGATTTTTAATATTTTTATGACCAATAATGCTATTAATAATTTTGTGATTTCCAATTCGGCTTCGACAGGCCTGAAACGGTTTATTTTTCATTTGTACTGAATTTAACAAAAAAAAGTGATTTCGAATACAAAAATTTTGTTTTCGTTAATTTCAGCACGAACAAAAAATAAACCGTTTCAGGCCTGTCGAAGCCGAATTGGAAATCAGAAAATCATGAATAGCATTATTGGACATTGAAATGATAAAAATCGTCCGAAAAATATAATTAATTTAAAAAAAATAGAAGGAAAAATGGGCCCACGATGAGACTAGTCTTAAAAATCATAGAATGGGTCACTCTATTTTAGAGGATTTTTTGAAATAATTTGAAATAGGTACTCATCTTTAAAGCAACAAGTTTTTACTTTAGAAGCAAAAAAACGTTGACATTGATAATTAATATTTTTTTCATATTTTTCAATGAAAGTATGCTTCGAAATGAAAATAAATTATCTCGTACCATTTGTCATCATGTAAATTAATTCAGGAGTTATGCGCATTTAAACGTTTCCAAAACTTCTGAAATCGACATTTTTTGGAAAATTATAAATCCTAAAAGAGAAGAGATAAAAATCTTAAAAATTGTGTGCATATTCCTTTCATGGGGAACAATTTTACAAAGAAAATCAGGAAAACAAAAAATGGTCGGGGTCACGGGCTAGCTGAAATGGTGTGGAATATCCCATATATATATATATATATATATATATATATATATATATATATATTAGCTTGTGCGGAAAAAAATCGATACTTTTTTTCGGTTGCATCCACCAAAAAAGGTGAATTAAGGTAAAAAATGAAGAATCCTCGAAGGAGAGCTCAAAAAAAAATTATTTCGAATGGCGCATTGCATTTGAATATTTTCCATAAGAATAACCCAGGAAAATATTGGGATTTCTGAATGTGGTAGTGCAACTCGTCAGAAAAAAATCACAAAAAGATGTCGTTAACATATTCTCATGGAAAATCGAATTTCCAACAAAAAAGTTTTTACGAAAAATCAGCTCAGAACAACCGTTCAAGTGGAATCGCTGTCTGAAATTGAATTGATAGAAAAAATATAATTCAAAAGGCTGTAAAAATCGAATTTTTCGCTTTACGAAAAAACTTATTGGGGGTTTTTTTTTTAGAGAATGTTCTACTCTAACATACAATTTGCATGGAATCGTTCTCCAAATATTTCTCTGATACAAAAAGGAATCAAGTACAACAAGAAATATAAAAGAAACGACATCCATCATTGATGGTGTTTCGAAAAGTTTTATTCAATTAATTTGGTTCAATAAGATAAAATAATTTGTTTTTACACTATAATGCTTGATAATCATCGTCCCTTTTTTTAAGAGTCTGTTTGTTGCAATTAGGGTATTTCTGTCGATGATTTTGCACTGCGCCCATTAAATATTGTAGCTGCTCTTCGTTTTTTGTTAATGAACCGTTATATGCTTCTATCAAAGTGACACCATGTTCGGCTACGTTATTAACGACTTTTGGATTTAAAAAGTCTAAGCAACTCAAATAACTGGCATTTTCCGGCCATAATTCAATTTTTACTCTCAAAAAATCATGAGGTAAATTGAATTGCTGGAAAAGAAATAATGATTCTTGACTAACGAAATCGCTTATGTATTTTTTCAGCACCATTTCCCAATCACTTTTTTTTAACATTTACTCACTCGGAAGGATTTTTGGATTTTTCTCGAGATTGCAGAGCTTGTACCATTTTTGCCTTCACATTAATCGGCACAGCATTGTCAAAAAACGACAAAGCAACAATTTTCTCGTTAAAGTATCACAAGTGACTAGCTATTTTTTTCGAGGCAGCCTCCCCTACTACAGGATTCACTTCGCAATAACGAATGAAATTTTGTAGCAGTGACAGATCTTGATTTGGGGCCAAAATGAGGGAAAAACGTCGCGGTTTCCCGTTCGTGGCACTAGTGTGAAGCTTGTAATTTTGCACTACGAGCTACCGCATGCTGCCGCCAGGTGGCAGCGTGTACTATGGCGCGCACGTTGCTTAAATAAAAAAATTAATTTCAGATAGCGATACCACTTGAACGGTTGTTCTAAGCTAATTGTTCGTAGGAACTTTTTTTGTAGGGAATTCAATTCTCTATCAGAATATCTTAATGACATTTTTGTGAGATTTTTTTCTGAAGAGTTTTACTATGACGTTCAGAAGTGCCAATATTTTCCTGTGTTATTCTTATGAAAAGTATTCAAATGCAATGCGCCGTTCGAAATAATTTTTTTTTTGAGCTCTCCTTCGAGGATTCTTCATTTTTTACCTTAATTCACCCTTTTTGGTGGATGCAACCGAAAAAAAAGTATCGATTTTTTTCCGCACACCCTAATATATATATATATATATAAATGCGAATGTGCGTACGTGCGTGTGTGGGAGGGAGGGGGGGGGGGCAAGCGTGTAAATACATATTCTATATGATCCTTCTGTGAGCTCAACGCGAGTCTTTCCTGATGAGAGTCCTCTCGTCGTCCCACCGCGGAGCTCTTATATTCTCAGTGAGGCCCTTCAGCCTCCAGGGCATGTCTGGCACAATGCCCAGTCGACGATTGGCATTTAACCCACGACCCATGCGAACCAGGCCCTTTTCCCTTTTTCCTTCCCTCCCTTTCACTGTGTCTCTCTCCCTCGCCCGTTTCACTGGTGCCCGCCCTGTGACTCCCTCTAACCTCAAACCCCTTCGAATGCCTCATTTTAGCCTCGACATTCCCAAATAGGTGCTTGTCGAAGATACTCCGCTTCGGAAACCTCAAGATTCAACCACCCATCGGTATCAAACTTTGCGTTTATAAAAAAAAAAAAAACGCCAGAAAACGAAACAGATATAAAACAGGACTGGAATAGGTAAGTGACAAGATGAGATTACGGTGAAAGAGAAATGATCGTGAAGGCCTGCAATAATGACAAACGACGAGGCATTAGAATTGTTATAAAAGAATCAGCTACGAGTACACGAACCGCCGGTACGTTTAACGGATCTTCACGGCTCATCGCCTATCGATTGCAGATGCTCCGATTTATGCGCCGAGATTGTACGAGGAAGAGTACATTTGGCTCGTCGTGTAAGATGCGTATGTATGCAAAATCTTCGTGTCACTTGAACGGTGGTGTACTCGTTCAGGCCTCTCGGTAATTCCAATTAAAATAACCGCCCCGGGGTCCATATAGCATTCGGATATTTTTCCTCTTGCTTCTCGCGGCCATGGAGAGCATCGCAAGGCAAAAAAGCAGAGAGTCGATCAGAGAGCAGGAGAGAGAGAGAGAGAGAGAGAGAGAGAGAGAGAGAGAGAGAGAGAGAGAAAGAGAGAGAGAGAATCTTGAATATTCATGCAGTTAAGTCGAACGAGGGACAAGATGTGCTCTCGTCTCTCGCCTTCCTCTGTTTCTGTTGGGTGCTGATGATGATTCTGTGTTACTGCCGCATTGCTCGCGCGAGATTTCTACACTTGGACGTACACGTACAGGCGCGCACACTGACACATTGACGCATACCTACATAATATAGGTAACAAGAGCCCCCCGCGCGTTTCTCGAGCACGAAACGCGTGAGTTGTAAATCAAAGCTCGAGCAGAGCTTGGTACGCGTTCAATTAACTCGTCAGAGTTACACACGCAGACGCGCACACTTCGGATGCGCGATCTCGTTCTGTTTTACTTCCCGTCCTTGTCATGTTTTACGTTTTTTTTCCTCTCGTTTTTTAATCTCCACGAGCGTTAATAAGATTTGTCTTCGAGTAGTCGACGAGTTATCGATGTATTCGACGAATAGAGCATCGCGAAATGGTTGAGACTTGCTGTGATCAGTGAGCAAGTCCATGCAAATGCAGAGCAATAGAAGCACTCAGGGGTTTGAGGTCCAGCGAATATTTGCTTTTGAAAAACAAATCGGAATGCGAAAGATGGGAGGGGGGTGATAAAGGGGACAGAGGTGTAGAGATGATATATTAGGACGTTGAATGAGTTCTCGCTGATTTCTAACAGATGGCGTTACCAGAATGCCGTGCGAGTAGTCTAAGATGGTACCGCATCTAGAAAAAGGTGCTATAAGCAAGCTTGAAACTCATTGTATGTCATTTCGCCGACGGGTAAAGGAGTCTGTTTTGTTAGTTTTAAACATGTCGAATTTCGTGCCAAAAGGAGTATTTGCGGGGAATTTTGCTGCTTTATTTTTCGAAAATCTGCAGTCGACCATGCTCTGTCAGAAACAACATGCAGAAATTAGTTTAGACGATTTCAAAATAATGATTTTTATTTGTTAAATTGGAGGCGTTACTTCATGAAGGCTCATGTCAGGCGCTAGCTGAAATTGCAGAGTCTTTGGGAGTTGATCGCACAACAGTTTCGAATCGTTTTATAGTATGAGGAATAATTTTTTTAAATGAAGCCTCAATTTTCAGGAAAAGACAGCGAGAACTTATTCAACATCCCAATATATATGTATATATATATACAACATAGGCGCAGCGGCGGGGGGGGGGGGGGGGGGGGAGGGGGCTGCCCCCGGAAGAAAAAATTAAGTCTATCATCTGTTGTTGTATACACAGATCTTGGGTACGCCCGTGATATTCAGGGTGTCCTGTTATGAATGGATAATCCTGCAAGTGATGTGATCCTGCAACTGATAGATCAGATCATGTCCTACTGTGTGCTGGAATTTCAGTTTGGTAAAAGTCCCACAGTTTTCAAGATTTTGTGCTTTATGTTATTTAAAAGAAAACATCTGCTTTTGCTTTTTCGCATGCTATTTATACAAATGATACGAATCGACAATCACTAAGCAACTTTGTACAGTAATTGGCATGACACGCGTAGTGACTTTTTTCACACCGCAGGCTATCAAAGCCAGATGTTCGAATTGGTTTGTATGCAAATTTTGCAAAAGATCTTTGTTCATAAAGTTTCCGTAACATTTTAGGTTAAAAAGAAGACTTTTGTAGGTAAAACAAATAACCAAAACTATTTTTTTTAACCGGGTCAAAAAAAGTTATCATTTGTAGAAATGGCATGCAAAAATCCAAAAGCAGATGATTTTTATCTCGGAAACCGTGGAACTTTTACTAAACGGAAATTCCAGCGTATAGTAGGGCATGATCTGACCTATCGACAGTTGCAGAATTGTCCATTCATAACAAGATACTCTGTATATATATTAGGAGCACAACTTTGAAGTTACCGTTTTACTTAGAGAGCCATTGCGGCCGAAGTAGTGGCCCTAGCTCAATAAAAAAAGTGGCATTTTAAACTAGAGGCTCTGCCAATGTAAACAATTTAAAAAAGCTAACGGATACGTGTATGTATTATAAAGTTATTGGCACTCAAACATGGCAACCTACGAGCCGAATTCTCAGCGTTTGCGGGAATTGCTCCAAAGACAACAAAGGAAGGGATTTTTGCACCGGATTGTGACTGGAGATGAAAAGTGGGTTTACTACGATAATCCTAAACGCCGAAAATCATGGGGACTGCCTGGTCATATTCCGTCATCGACGCCCAAACCGAATATTCACGGATCCAAAGTGATGCTGTGCATCTGGTGGGGCCAGCTGGGCGTTGTGTACTATGAGCTGCTCAAACCATCCGAAACCATCACAGGGGAACTGTACCGACGTCAGTTGATACGCTTGAGTAAGGCACTCAAAGAGAAACGGCCACAATTCAACGAAAGACATGACAAGGTGATACTGCAGCATGACAATGCCCGACCCCATGTTGCAAATGTCGTGAAAAAGTACTTGGAAACGCTGAAATGGGAGGTTTTATCCCACCCGCCGTACTCTCCAGACATTGCCCCTTCCGACTATCACTTGTTCCGGTCAATGGCACACGATTTGGCTGACCAGCACTTCGGTACTTACAAAGAAGTAAAAAATTGGGTCGATTCCTGGATTGCCTCCAAGGACCAAGACTTTTATCGACGCGGGATTCGAATGCTACCTGAAAGATGGGCCGAGGTCGTAGCTAGCGACGGGCAGTACTTTGATTAAAAAATATGTAGCCACTTTTTTATAATAAAGCCTTAAACTTTTGAAAAAAACGGTCACTGCAAAGTTGTACTCCCAATATACATATATATGTATGGCGTCTCTCTCTCTCTCTCTCTCTCTCTCTCTTTCTCTCTCTCTCTCTCTCTCTCTCTCTCTCTCTCTCTCTCTCTCTCTCTCTCTCTCTCTCTCTCTCTCTCTCTCTCTCTCTCTCTCTCTTTCTGTACATATAGAAAGAGAAAGAGAGAGAGAGAGAGGTAGAGAGAGTACATAAACAGAATTTCGTTGCTCTCTTTAAAATTGCATAATGCACCAAAGCATAACGCATTAACTCTTGGCTCGTAATGACGTTTGCCATAGAGAGATTTCTTTTCGCTCGGGGACGTATAGACTCACCACTATCAAGGCGCAATCGTATACGTATGCATACACATGTGTGTGCATGTATATGTATATAAACACAAGAAAATATCGAGTTTGCATATACCCTGTCGACGCATAAAAGAAGTATGCACGGGGTTTATTCTTTCTTCAGCTCTCGCCCGACACCTCGGTACTGTCGAGACCTCCACCTGAGGCGTGCGAGAGAGACAGAGAGAGAGAGAGAGAGTGAGAGAGAGAGAGGCCCACTGGCCTTTTTTTAGTTCGTAATTTATTTTTCTCTTTCTGTTTTGTTTTTTTTTTCTCTTTAATTTCCACGCCTCGGTTACTCTTTTACTATGCAGCTTCGTCTCGCTTACTCGTATATAGTTTGGCTGCTCGCACGTCCTTTTTTCGCCGGTTAATTAGATTTTGATGGCCGAGCTCACGAGCATTATTTGCATCCTTTATTCGAGTTCTTCTCTCGCCCTCTTTACACCCTACGTGCTATTCTTACTCTCTCTCTCTCACACACACACACACACACACACACACACATACACACACACACACACACACACACACACACACACACACACACACACACACACACACACACACACACATCGTTTCTCTGTCGACTGTAGCTTGCGTTATTCTCTCGCACTGCGGGGGAGAGACGTTTAGAGGCGCTTGGACCCGCTTAACTCCAAAGCGATTTAGCGGCCGCGGGGCCAAGTGTCAACGAGACTTGGCACAGCCCAGGTACACACGCGCACGCACACACATACACATACAGATATGCATACGTATATGGAATGATAGTTATACAGTACATGCCACATGGGTATATAACACGTGTTATAATAATGATAATAATAATAATAATACCATAGACATATACTTGTGAAAGTAAATACATATATATATATTTTTTTGGTCTCTTAACACTGAACACCTTCCTTGCGAACGACCGTGACGACTACTCCGCTCACGACCCTCCCTCTCTCTCTCTCTCTCTCTCTTTGCCGTCCTTTTTGCTTTTCGCCACCCATAGTCTTTATACACGTATAGATGCATGCACATATATACTCTTTGCCCTCCTCCTCCTTCTCTTCCGCTACTTTCTACCGTCATTTCTCTCGCATTATTTTCGCCCCCCAAAGGTGCAAAGAAACGCGTCTTGCTTCGCTAACCATCGTGCATAAAGATCCTCTGACATATTGCATCTATGCAGCAAGAAGAAGAACAAGAAACAAGAGGTAGGTACATTCAGGATTGACATGGAGTCTGACCAACTAACCAGACGAATGCGAGCATTCTCGTCCAAGTCAATTTTATTGGTATCGTCGTCGAAAATCTTTCCTAAAACGAAAGAAACTTTTCCAGTCTCAAGTTGCGAGAGGTTAACATTGATTGGTCCTTAAACGAAAGAAAGCCTTCAGCTCTGAAGTTGGGAAAAATTGTCCATTGGGGCTATGGAAGCGAAAGATTATTCAAGAGGTGTTTCTTTTTTTTTGTTTTTGAACCTTAATCGAAGTTAAGGAAGTCTTGTGGAAATGATACTTTGGCGATTTGAAGTCGACGCATTGTTACCCTGCTTGGCTTAAGATCGCGTGCGAAATTTGGGAACGATTCGCTAAGTCGTTGAAGAATTATACCGTTAATTTGCAGTAGTTTTGCGTAAGCTCCAATGGAATGTCATTTTACTTTCAGGATGAGTGAAAAACTCGGCCAAGTGCGAGTCGGGCCACGCTCTATGAGGGTTCCGTACATATGGCCAATTAACGTTTTTTTAAATTAGATGTTTAATTGGGTAGTGATTTTTTTCTGTCTTAGTTCTTACAAGGAACATCACTTTGGTGTCCTCCTCCGATGTTTTTGAAACTTTTTTATGTGGAAGAGTATCAAAAACTAAGAGACACGTATTTTTTTTATCCGCGGAAAGACGGTTTTAAGAGATGGAAACGCACCCTCGAAAATAGGGGTGTTTTTCGTTTTTCGTCAATAACGTTATCGTTCTCATCTTCAATGTATAGTGCACAAAAAAATAAACATTGTTGCAATTTGATATTTTGTAATATCTCGTACCGTTAGAACGTTATCGACGAAAAACGAATAACATCCCCATTTTGAGGGTGCGTTTCGCCCTTTAAAACCGTTTTTCCGCCGATAAAAAAAAATACGTGTCTCGTAGGTTTGAAACTCTTCCGCATGAAAAAGTTTTATCAAACCACATGGGGTGATGATACCTAGAGAAAGCTTTGTATACTCCTGCTGTAAGCTAATGATGAAAATATATAAAACTATTTTTATTTCAATATTTACAATACCAAATTACTTATTTTTGGAGTCAGTACCAACCAATTGCCAATATTGTCATATTTTTCGCAGAAAAAGAGGAGACGGAGAAAAATAATTGAAATACACGATCTACAGTCGTTTTTTCAATTTTGCAACCTCGTTTCTTCCACGACGTCAATCTCTCGTGCTTGGCTGGCACCGACTCCAAAAATAAGTCATTTGGTATTGTAAATATTTAAATAACAATATTTTCTTATATTTTCATTACAAATTTATTGTATTATGTATATAATAAATTATATATACACTACATTATGAATCAGCGTTTTCAGTATTTGTTGTTCAAATACAGTATATGGTACATAATATACAGGAATTCCTAACTGGTTTAGTTTTTGCGATAGATCCCTAACGAAAATGATCGAAAACTGACAACTTCGGCGGCCCTCCATTTCTTTATTTTTAAAGATAAAAAAAATATATATATATATATATATTTGTAATTTACTCAATGAGCTTCATACAATACCCCCTTACATGCCAAGTTGAGAATTTTTTTTCTGCCTCTTTTTCATGTCTGGCACCCCCATGCAAAATAATGAAATTGAATTACTAATTGAATATTTGGTTTTGGGTTAACATTCTACACAAAATATCCAAATTTCAGGTCTGTAACTCATTCCGCTCACGAGCTAGAGACCCGTGACATACGGACGGACAGACAGCAGAGTGACAGCAATAAGGTCCCGTTTTGCCTTTAGGGTACGGAACCCTAAAAGCGTTGTAATTTTTTTTGTGCTCTTTAGATGTTTGTGCAGTCGATTTATTTATCGAAGTAATTTTTTGGGGATTTGCACAATCATTTATTAGATAATTGTATTGCAAATAATTACAACGTACTAAAATTTCGCTTCTTCTCGTTCGGCCCTGCCAACCCAAACAAACCCAAACACATGACAACATGGTGAATACTCGAGTCTTCCGATAATTGGTGGCATTCGTAAGGCGCGGAATAATCATCCTTAAGAATTCTGCCGCTATAAAGTTAAATATGAACGTACAGAGATGATGCAATAATTTAAAAAATACACCTCTAACTGGAAACTTGAAACTTGGTCGGCACGTTATGCTACTTACAATTGATTCTATTTTACTGTTGCCCACTACTAGAGAGATTGTATCTTCCATACGACCTCAATGAATCTCACAAGGATCACACCTTCGATTTTGTTCAAACTCAGATATCTGATAAAGCATTGACAACTGGTACAAAGGTACTTTTTTGATCGGTGGAGAAACGGCTGTAACAAGAAAAACCACCCCTCGAAGAAAGACGTGTCGAGGGGTGATTTTGCAATTTCACTCACAAGCAGTCCACCAATCTAAATCAAACAAAAACCGAAATTCTTCTAATGTAAAGCGATGAAAAATCCACTATCGAAGTATTGAAAAGAAAAAAATTAAACTAAGGGGTGACACACCTTTCTTTGAGGGGTGGTTTTCCCCCTTGATAGTGTTTTTTCCGCCCATGAAAAAGGCGGACACTTAAGGCGGGATATGTATTTACAATGATGAAAAAATCGATTTCTTTATTTTTCTTTGAACGATAGAACTATATATGTCGAATATTTTCCTAAAGTTTCACAGCGAATTTCAAAAAACTTCAAACGTTACAGCTCGTCAACGCTGTGCCTCGCCGCTTGAATTCGGAGCGGGCGTGAACTTCAAACGCGTTTGTCTCCAAACTGCATTGGCGAAATTGGCGTGCAGGATTTCTCAAAAATTATTAAGCCGATTGAGTTGAAACTTGGTAGAAATATTGATAATGTTGGCACCTTCTACTTAACGAGAATCGTTTTTGAAAAATTGACAAAAAAACGACTTTTTTAATCTACATTTTACAGAAATGTTGCGTGAAATGTTGATTTCTTTTTGTAAATGCGTGCCATTTTCTTCATTTTAATTACCGTCACATAGGAACTATACATTTTCTAACTGAAAAAATGTTTGAACTTTTTTGCAAATCAAAGTCTACGGGAAGCTCGACTACACGCCGATTCGCAACTCCCGTGGCGACCTTGCTGTAACACTCTGCCACAGCTCCGTCATTTTGATGATGAATTAATTTAAAAAAAATTGTTTTGTATACTTAAATATACTATTGAAGTATACCTAAAGTTTGATAATTGTAGCATAATCATTTCTTACTTTAAAAAATCCTTCAATATTGCTTTTTCTTGTCTAAATGTATATCCCGCCTTAAGGCCTGAGGCCACTCTAGAGGCCGAACAAATAGGCTTTTTGGGGATTTTTTTTTTCAGAAAAACTACAAAATAAATCGAGATTACAAAAAGGGTGTTTATCATACTTAAACTATATACAATAGTTTTTTTGTATACAGTGACAGTGACAATTATTGTATACAGTGAGTGTATACAATAATTTTTTTTAAGCGATTAATTTCAAAATCGGGCTGTGCAGCGTTAATCTCAAAACTGCATTTTTTAAGTTGGCCGAAAACATAACTCAGACAATTTTCAACCGATTTACTCGAAAAGTTGAATATATCTTGAAAAATTCATTGTCTATGGAAGTACATAGGATTTTTTTTTATATTGCACAATCCATTTGTTATTAACAATTATCTGACGATTTTTTAGAAAAATTTTTGGCAAGTGAAAAATTTCGGTATTCCTACAGTATAAAAGTATAAATCCTACAGTGGCATTTCCTACAATATGAATTATCTGTGAAAGTGCAATAACGGAAAATGAGATGGAATTATCGAAATCAAATGAGAACGTATATATTTTATGGGATTTCATTTATTTTCGGCGTTATGGGACAGCAAGGATCTCCGAACTTGACGACTGTGAGATGTGCTCAGTATCGTCTCGTATAGTGAATGCAAATATAAGACATATACGAACGAGCCAAAACGAACGAGATTGCATAGTCGAGCGAGGGTGAACGTCAAAACACACCTCATCCACATAAGGCACACACGGAGACACACGTGTATATATATATATATATATATATATATATATATATATATATAACCACACTCACACATAACAAATACAAAAATCTCGTGCTCGCGAGCAAGGTATGAGCTGGCAGGGCTCGCAGGATGGATGCCTACAGAGCAACCAATGACTGGAATGACTTGCACTCGATGTCGAACCGAGGATTCCTGCGTCCGGTCTCCGTCGTCGTTTTGCCTCTGCTTTTTTCTATTCATTTTTTTTTCATCCTCATTGGGACTCTTATTCTTCTTCTCTTCCCGTCTTTAACTCTCGACAACTAGCCCTTTCTCTGCGCATCTCAGAGCTTAGTGATATTAAGGGGTTACACGTAGTTGGCATTTTTGAAAAAATCGATTTTTCGTTTTCGACGGATTCTCACAATATATCCTTTCGAAAATATTCTCTGAAAATTTCAAGTCGGTCCGTTGAAAATTGGGGGAGTTACGAGCGTTTTTATCCACGTATATACCTGACGTGAAACTTTAAACGCGTTTTTCTCGGAATTACTTTTTCAGAATCGGTGACCAAAATATCTTAAAAACCATTAAACCGATCTGCTTCAAATTTCACAGACATTTTTTTTTATATCAAAAGGCAGTCCTTAATCGAAGGTTTTGTTTTCAATGCATACTTTTTTTTATATCAAGGAAAATAGAGTGTTTTTTACCGAAATTTCGACGATCACTTTCGATCGGTGACCATTTTTTCAAAAATCATTATTTTATTTTATCCTTCGATTAAAAACTAGATAACACGGTACAAAAACTAAATTCATTTGGTTTTTTTTTTATTTCGGGTGATTTGTTCCCGAGCAGGAGTGGTCACCGCGAAGGACCTTTTTTGCACATCGGTCTGTGCAATCTACTGTATCTCCGTCGTTTATAAATATTTCCCAATAAAAAAGATTGTCAAAGATACTTGCAATGATACCCTTTGCTAAGAAAAAAAAAGAAAAAATGTGCACCCATTTCCCAAAAAAAAAATTTCACCAAAATACCTCTTTTTCCGGCTGGGAATTAGGTGTAACCCGTTAAAGGAATGCATTTTTGTTGTCCGACTGAAATTGGTGACGGCAAAATTCCGATTTAGGGTCAACAAGAAAGTAATTTAGAATTTTATGCGACAGATTTGTATGATTCCCGAATTGACTGAATCGATGTAGAGTAACCGGGGAGTTAATTCTCCTCCCGTTCTCAAAACCTAACTATGGTGTTACGTTTCGGTCAGTTGTCAAAACGCAATTGGGTAGTTATTTTTCCTCGAGTTCTCAAAAACTAGGCAAGGAGTTACTCTTCTGTCAGCTGTAAAAAGGTAACTAGGGAATTAATTTTCCTCCATGTAAAAAGTCCCTAGCGAATTACTTTTTTCATAGTTCTAAGGAAGTAACTAGGGAATTACTTTTCTTCCATGCAAAAAATCCCTGGTAAATTACTTTTTTCATAGTTCTAAAGAAGTAACCAGCGAATTACTTTTTCACAGTATAAAAAGTCCCTAGAGAATTACTTTTTCCCATAGTTCTAAATAAGTAACTAGGGAATTACTGTTCCACGGTTTCAAACAGCCACTGAAGCGTTACGTTTCTTCCCATTTCTCGAAAAGTGACTAGGGCGCTACTGTTGGGGGGCTGATGAATTTCTGGATCATGCTGCCCAATCTGCAATCCGAGCAAGTGAATTCATGATCAACAATAGTATCGATTTATTGATTCGAGTAGCAGAAAAAAATTCTACAATATGGGCATTCACGTGAAAACATATTGTTAACTTAGTAACTTTTTTTGACATTAGTAACTATTGACTATTAGTCAATTGACTAGTGTCTATTAGTCAACTATTAGTAACTATTATTCAACTTTTGGGGAAAATGTAACTTCTCAAATGCATCATCCCCTAGTCACGTTTCATGAATTCAGAGAGAAGAAATGTCCTAGTTATATTTTGAGGGTGATAAATTAGGGAGTCATACCCCACTGTTTTTTTTTGTTCTAACGACGACACACAACTTCTTTCGAAGCTGCGATTTTTCCAAAGATGATTCATTAGTTTGAATTCCGAAGTAATTGGTTTATAAACTCGTGACGTTACATTATGTTAATGTCAACGTTTTGCCTTTCAAAGATGCAACAAAAGAGAGTTCGTTCGACGACCCAATTTTTCCCTCGTGACGAATGTCCGTAGGTCTTTATTTCTTTTTGTTGCTTATGCGTCTCGAAAGTCTTCAGGCTCGTTGCGAGCACAGATTACTCCCGCTGCGAGGCTTAATTCAATTAATTCCATGCGCCATCTTGACAAGTGCTGTATACCGCTGCGTTGGGCCGAGTTCAGAATTTATTTTCATACTCATCCTCGTCCAGCCTCTCTCACTATCTGCCCCGTATCCTTTGTTTCTCTATTTATCGCCGAGAGTTCACAATTCATCGTTCGTGTATGCCATGCCTGTGTGCACATGCACTGTGACTGTATGGCTACCCATACAGTCGAAGAAGAGTTTCTACTTCGTTATCAGATTATACCTCATTCCATAGCTCCCATTCATAATACAACGTGAGCTTGATTCTCTCTCTTGCACTTGGCCTCGAAATAGACAGATTTAACTATGCCATTTTCTATGGGAGGTATTATACATGTAATGTAGAGTGGAGGAGAGAGTAGGGGGGGAGGGTACAGATTGTCAGATAAAAAAATCAAAAGGAAGAAGAAAACAGAGATAAACAGCAGATGAGCAGGAGAAACAAGCACAGTTTCATACTTATCTTTTTTTATCTTCATTACTAAGCAAAGTGTTTGTCTTTTTTCGATTCTGTCCACCTCATCCTGTATATTATAATTATACCGGGTGTCCCATTTTTATTTCACACCTGATTTATCTCGAAAATACTGCTCCGATCAAGTATTGAGTGTAACAAAACCTTTGGGGTTCAGAGGGGAACGATAAAAAAAATGTTGGTCCAAAATTCGACATGGCGAAGTTCAGATGACCGGCATTGGCAAAATGGGATTATGCATTTTTTTTCACCAAAATATTTGTCAGGCTAAAATTAACTTTTGTAGGAAAAGTTTTTTGATAACGTTTATAATTTTGTCCACTTTGGTTCTCTGGGATTGTTCGATTGTTTGAAAAATGGAATCTGACTTGAAGAACTGTGTATAACTGCTTTGCTTTTTACCCCATCAAGTATATTTATAATTCGTTAGGATAAAACTAGCAATAACACATCTGTTGCAATTCTATTCGCTATTATAAGCATTTCTTTCATCATTGATGATCTACGAGAATAAAAATGCTCATCATGAATAACGTTATTACAATAAGTATTAATTTGAACATAACGACAACCAAATTGTTCAAGAAGGAGCAAAAATAAAGCAGCTGCTTCGTGGTTTTTCGAATCGACATCGCCTCGTCAGGAAATATCAATGTTCTGGCCGGTAAGACATCGCCTAAATGTGTTTAGCCAACAATCCGCCAGGTGGCTGCAAGCGAAGCGCTTCGGACAACCAAGGTATCATCGTATTGGAATGTTGAATAAGTACTCGCTGTTTTTTTTGTGAAAATTAGTGCTTTGGTTGAAAAAATCATTCACAATGTTTTCAAACGTTTGGAAACTGTTGTGCGATCAACTCCTAATGATTCTGCAAGTTCAGCTAGCGTCCAAAATGCGTCTTCATGAAGTAATGCCTCCAATTCAACACATCAAAATCATTATTTTTAAAGCACCTAAACCAATATCTGCATGTTGCTTCCGACAGAGCATGGTCGCGGTAAGTCTCAACAAGAATTCTGTGTGCTTCAGCTGTAAATTTAAAAAAAAATAACGTATTGTAGTAAAACTCCCCACAAATACTCTTTTTCTGGCGTAAAATTGGACATATTTAACATTATGAAAAAAAGTTGTTGATACTCTTCAGCGAAATGACATACACTGAATTTCAAGCTTTCGTAAAACGTCAAACGTAAACAGTAGTGTAGTTGAGTGCAAATTACTGTCATATTATGATAAGTATTGGTGCAAGTTGTGAGTGGGCCGGTACCAATCCGAAACATCGCAATTTTGTGGAAGGCAAACGTATTTTGAAGACAGGGCAAATTTTAATATGTGGTAAAATTAACGGCGTTTGCGATACCGGTACTGTCACACGATGCAGTGAGCACACTTTCACGTCTGAATTCACTTTTTTAAATTTCCAAGGATCTCATCCAAGCCACTAATTGATCGGTTTTTCGTACATTTCCGAAATAATTTTTCACGTACACGAAGTGTTTCCCTGCAATGAGAAACTTGTGGACACGAACTTCCAACTCCTTATTCGAAGTAATTCCGCAATCTTTCACAGCACATTTAAGGGGTTAGGCCACAGTAACAGGTATAAAATCATGTACGAATTTAACGATTTTTTTTTCGTATGAAAAAGTGATTCACTTATAAAATTAATTACACATCTGTTTAGTATGAATATCAAGCTGTTAATGCTGTTTTGTTAACAGCTGTTTTGGCCTGATAAATGTTTTGGTGAAGAAAAAGATTCATGATCCCATTTTTTTTAAACATGTCGGCCATCTTCACGTTGGCATTTTGAATTTTGGACCAAATAAGATTTTTTTAGCCTCCCCTTTTGAACCCTGAGAATTTTATTACACTTAATACTTGATCGAAGCAGTGTTTTTCGAGATAAATCAGGTGTAAGATTGACATGGGACACCCAGTTATACAGGGTGTCCCAGAACTGAAGGCGTTCCCTGAAACGGGGGGTAGCAGGTAAAATTCTGAGTCGATTGATATAAGCATGCGGAGGTCTCAGATCAACCCCTGAATTATTAATTTTAAAGGCAGTCCAATCAGGTGCGCTTGTCTTTAAACATTCAGGGGTCTTCTCACTTTGGACGCTAGAAAGGCTATTTACATGTTTTTTTTTTTGATCGGTTTATATTATAGATATTGGTATAAAAGTTGTTACACTTAATAAATACACTTTCGAAATACATGCATACAGGAACATTGGAGGACGGTATAGGCAAACATCGTTCATATCGCATTGTAATGGGACACCCTGAATGTGCGTAGATTGTCCACGAGCGCGTGTACACGTGTATATATAAGTTCTCGCAATTGTATGTTGAGGAAAGCTTTACGATGAGACATTCGTCGAGAAAATAATTTCCTCCATAGCTACGGCAGTGCAATCTTAAAAAATGTATTAAAAAAAAGCCATCGAAACAAATCAACGCCACTACGATGTCGAAGTTTCAATTTGCACCATCCCTCGCTTTTTCTCTTTCCTCAACTGTCCACTCGCTGTATATACGTACCGGTAGATGATAGTCTCACGAAGTGTGCATATGTGTGTGCACACACACACACACACACACACACACACACACACACACACACACACACACACACACACACACACACACACACACACACGCCACCATATTGATATATATATATATATATCAATATATATTTATGTATCAGTCTAGTCGCGCGCGTTTGCGTCCGCGAGGATGCGTGCTGGTGGCACCGGGGGTGCCGGAAATTGGCGTGCCAGGGCCCTTGAGGGCCGGTCCGACACGTCCGTGGACCATTAGTCTTGGCGTAGCCACCTTCGCCTGGGAGGGCGGCGGAGAGCGGGAGAGGGAAAAAAGAGCGAGAACAGGTACAACGCCGAGAAGAGAGCGCGAGTTATTCTCTCTCTCTCTCTCTCTCCCTCTCTCTCTCCCTCTCTCTCTCTCTCTCTCTCTCTCTCCCTCTCCCTCTCCCTCACCCTCGCCCTCTCTCATTCTCTTTCCCTTCGTTTATATCCTTTTCTTTCGCCCGGTACGTTGCCTCTTCGATATTGAATGTGTGCTCTAAAAGAATCCATATGAACGAGAAGGAAAGAAGATTTCGTGGGTGGGGTTCGATCTAACAACTTAAAAGGACAAGAATGTTTGACAGCCATTTTTCAGTGATCATGCCGTGTGTTGGTTATCGACGTTTGGGATCACAACCCCTCCAGTTCTCTCTCTCTCTCTCTCTCTCTCTCTCTCTCTCTCCCTCTATTTTTGCTCTCCACTTGTTCTTTCACCCCTGCGGACTTTCCGTTGTAGAGGACCAAAATTCTCCTTATTTTTTCTATTTCCTCGCGTCCCAAACGAACAGAACGGTTATCTCTCATCATTCTCATCGCTTTCTCATTCATACGCTGTCAATCTCATCCCTTTTTAATTCTACCTTACTATTCCCCATGTACACACACACACACACGCACGCACGCACGCACGCAGGCACGCACACACACGCACACACACGCACACACACACACACACACACACACACACACACACACACACACACACACACACACACACACACACACACACACACACATATATATATATATATATATATATATATGAGTACGTTTATAATCGAAAAATTCGAAGACTTCATGGACGTCTAATAGCGAGGCATTGTATGCCTAGTTAGCGCGTTCTCCTCTCGCGGAATGGATCAGGACCGCCCACGGGTCTCGAGTTCTGCTCATGGCTCATCTCCCGAAGCACTCGGTGATTCTCTACTTCTTCTTTTTCCCTACAGATCTACGTGCATATGTATGCGTGTGGGTGATTATCGAGAGCCGAGATGTGGATGCTTTATCATGCTCTCGCATTTACTCTCACCATTTGCAGGATTCAGAGAGAGCGAGAGAGAGAGAGAGAGAGAGAGAGAGAGAGAGAGAGAGAGAGAGAGAGAGAGAGAGAGAGAGAGCAAGAAGGGAAGAGAGTTCTAAAATTTTTAGTAAAATTATTGATCGATGGGAAATTAGGGGCTAAATAGCCGGTTCTTGGAGGCACGAAATATCGGAATGAAGATCGTAATCGGTATATATCCGTGTATAAATTTAAGTTCGGAAAAAGCACTCCCCTTTACCCGTGTAGAAATTCAAGTCTGGAAAAAGTACCGCCCTCCCCATTTGCCCTCCCGAGATAATATCAGGCTATGGTCGGGCCTTCCAGCGTGGGTGAGGTACGCCATTTAGCAGGTTTTAGGCTAAGCCCCGATCCGCGGCTCTCGCGCTTTCGGGAACTAATCAGGAACTGGACCGGAAACAAGCGGGAAGTGACCAGGAAAGTCATGGGGAATAGATTCGGAAATAACCGGAAACTGATGAGTAAAGGGATCGGAAAATGGCCGCGACATGACGAGGAAGGTACTGGCAGGGCCCAACATGGGACATTAACCTACGAACGGACAGTGAATGATCAGACATTGGAAAGGATTTTGACTATATGCCCGTGTGAAATATATAGTATTAGGTGATACTGATACTTTTGTTATTTCACAAGTATCATGAAATAATAAGCGTGAATGCACGTTTTGAGCATAGCACTTCTCTACGCGGTACAACAAGGGGTCGATGTCTCATTGTTATATTAGGATGGTGAATAAGTCTCTGTTTACGTAAGTAAGTAAGTAAAAGGTAAGTCTCTGTGAATAATTCGCTGTTTTACAACAGATGGCGTGCGTGCAGTTTAAGGGGTTACCCCCACTTGCGATTTTGAAAAAAATCGATTTTTTTTATTGCCTTTTTTTGAAGTATAAGTATCTGAGAATATGTCCTGAAAATTTCAAGTCGATCCGAACAAAATTGACTGAGATATGAGCGTTGAAAGAGAAGAATCCGTTGTGTAAACGACCGGAAGTTGAAACTTTAAACGCGTTTTTCTCAAAATGGCATTTCTGAAGTCGGTGACCAAGATTACTCGAACACTAATGAACCGATCTTCTTGAAATTTTGCAGGCTTATTTAATACATAAAAATGTAGTCTTTAATCGTTCGATTTTTTTTTCGAAAAAAATGGCCGTTTTATAGCCAAAAAACGGCCGTTTTTTTCGTTAAAATCGAACCATTAACTTTGACTGTCCGCCATTTTGTGAAAACTGAATATTTTTTAAAATCCTTCGATTAAAGACTAGTTTATACTTATATTTGACTACATCCATCCGCATTTTTTTTCAGATGATCCACTTCGCCGCAATGTTGGTCACCGCAAACCGTGTATATAAAAACATTATTTCATTGACGGCCATTTGCCACTAAACAATGTAATATTTTTCAATAAAAAATTACTGAAAGTTCTTCAAGATGTGTTCTTTAAGATGGTATATTGATCGATTAACAAAGTTTTGTAGTTTTCTTTTAAAAAATTCATGAAAAAGGCCTTTTTTGCGCTACAAGTGGGGGTAACGCCTTAAGATGGTAACCCATCTATAAAGTAGTACTATTGGGATTTGTCAAATGGCGATTTGACATCTGGTGGCGGAAAATCAAAGTACATTCGGGACAAAGCATTCAATAGCAATTATACGTAGCTGTACGATAAACGTATTTAATTCCAATTATAAAAATTAACATCGGTGTAAATTGAATACGCAAATTTTTCTCCCTGTAAAAACTACCGGAAGAACATTAAGGGGTTAGGTCACAGTAACGGGTATAAAATCATGTGCGAATCTAACAATTTTTTTCGTATGAAAAAGTGATTCACTCATAAAAGTAATCACACATCTATTTAGTACGAATATCAAGTTGTTAACATTTTTTTTTCGATGTACAAAATGGCCGACACTCGAAACTTCTCGAAACAGCTTTTTTCCAATTAGCGAGACAAATATCTTCAACAATTTTCACTCGATGTACTTCAAATTTAAAAGTTATGTTCCTAATTGCATTTCGCACAGAAGTACGTACGGAATTTCTGATTAATCGAAAACTTTTTATTTTATGAGCAGTTTCTGAGCAGTTATAACGAATTTTTTACTAAAAATTCATTTCTTAAGTTCAAATACCTACAACTTTTGAAGAAAACAATATTTTCTAAATTCCGTACGTACTTCTCTAGGTATTCTAATATAAATTGACGAGAATTTTTGTTTTTTGTTCTAGGTCAAAAATTGTGCATGCTAAATGTCACGCCGCAGAGCGCCTAAAAAAAGATAACAAAAGAAAATATTAGTAGTCGGCCATTTTGTACATCGGAAAAAAAAAATTTCTAACAGCTTGATATTCATATTAGATATGTAATTAATTTTATAAGGGGATCACTTTTTCATACGAAAAAAAATTGTTAAATTCGCACGTGGTTTTATACCCGTTACTGTGGCCTAACCCCTTAAATGTGCTGTGAAAGATTGCGCAAGCACTTCGAATAAGGAGTTGGAAGTCCGATTCCACATGTTTCCTATTGCAGGGAAACGCTTCGTGTACGTGAAAAATTATTTCGGAATTGTACGAAAAACCGATCAATTAGAGGCGCGCATGAGAGCCTTGAAAATAAAAAAAAGTGAATTCGGACATGAAAATGTGCTCACTGCATTGTGTGACAGCACCGGTATCGCAAACGCCGCTAATTTTACCACATACCAAAATTGGCCCTGCCTTCAAAATACGTTGTTTCGGATTGGTACCGGCCCAGTCACAAGTTGCACCAATACTGATCAGAATATCACAGAAATTTTCACTTAACTACACGACTGTTTACGTTTGACGATCCTCTTATCGCCGCCATATTTTTTAGGCTCCGCCCATGACAGATAAGGAAGCTTGAAATTCAGTGTGTCATTTCATTGAAGAGTAAGCAACTTCTTTTTTCATAGTGTTAAACATGTCTAATTTTGGGCAGAAAAAAAGAGTATTTGCGGGGAGTTTTACTACACTACTTTATTGTTGAAAAATTTGCAGCTGAAGCATACAGAATTCTTGTTGAGACTTTCGGCGACCATGCTCTGTCGAAAGCAACATGCAGATATTGGTTTAGGTGCTTTGAAAATAATTATTTTGATGTGTTGAATTGGAGGCATTACTTCATGAAGACTCATTTCGGACGCTAGCTGAACTTGCAAAATCATTAGGAGTTGATCACACAACAGTTTCCAAACGTTTGAAAACATTGTGAATGATTTTTTAAACTAAAGCACTAATTTTCACGAAAAAAAAACAGCGAGAACTTATTCAACATTCCAATACGATGATACCTTGGTTGTCCGAAGCGCTTCGCTTGCAGCCACCTGGCGGATTGTTGGCTAAATACATTCAGGCAATGTCTTACCGGCCAGAACATTGATATTTCCTAACGAGGCGATGTCGATTCCAAAAACCACGAAGCAGCTGCTTTATTTTTGCTTCTTCTTGAATAATTTGGCTGTCGTTATGATCAAATTAATACTTATTGTAACAACGTTACTCATGATGAGCATTTTTATTCTCGTAGATCATCAATGATGAAAGAAATGTTTATAATAGTACATAGGATTGCAACAGATGTCTTATTGTTTGTTTTATCCTAACGAATTATAAATATCTTCGATGGAGTAAAAAGCAAAGCAGTTATACACAGTTCATCAAGGCAGGATCCATTTTTCAGGAAATGTCCATGTTCGGGCCGGGAATACATTACGTGAAATTGTAGTTGCTCGTAATGTATTTCGACCAGAACATTGTCATTTACAAATATAGAGTGTAAGCTGTAAAAACTATTTTGTGAGCTTCCCGGTGTCTTTCGTGAAAGGGCTCGGTCCGGCGAACCAGATGATAACGCAAGCCTGGTCAGGTCCCGACACAAAGATGGCAGGAATGCTCGATCACGTTTCTGTACAGGATATATAGTTCTTCGGATTCTCATTGCTGTTATTATATCGACTTTGCTTTCGAAAAGTACACTGTAAAAAATGAGTTGAAATTTACAATACATTTAAGATACAGACGGAATTGAATTTTACGAACTCAGTAGATGAAATTAAATTTAAAACACTTGTACCGTAAATTTAAAACAGGAACATGAAATTCTAACGTGGATATATAATTTAATAGATGCAACATGGAATGTCAAAGACAAGTTTGTAAATTTGTGGGAAATGTTTTGTATTAACCCGTGTCTTCAATTGAAAATTACTACAGATGTATAATAAATCAACTATAAGAAACAGAGTATTGAAAATACAAAACAGATTTGAAATTTATTTACGGCTGCCTGAAAAATATAATACATGTGGAACTGAATTGGAATTGGAAAGTATCGTGATTGTACCCCTATCTGATATTATTTCTCATCGACGCTGAGTTAAATATAAGACAAATCTTTAGGAATATCGATGATATACTTCTCGGAATAATACCATCCAGTACATGAATACTGTGATTCGATTCAGACATTACCAAGACAAAAGCCACTGAGATTAACAATTGTTTGTCAAAAACAAATCACAGGTAAGTTGAATTTCATGTGTTCGTATATTAATATTGAAGAAACATTTTATGATTTTCATAATTGTTGACCCGGACGATATCTCAAAATCACATGAATTTCAAATACATGCGTGCAGTGGACAGAGATGGGCGCGCGGTCGGTGTGCGGGCTCGGCGGTCACTGAAGTTAAACAGCATTGGGCGCGGCCAAATACTTGGAGCGGTGACCGTTTGCCCGTGCACTGGTTTGCGCGTCAACCTCTGCGTAGGAAACAGTTTGTCTGAGTTTCTGATGGCAATACAAATGAAACTCAGCCAAATATGGCCGCCTGTATCGGCCCAGGTTTTCCGCAGTTTCCCTGGGCCCTCGTGCAAATGCGGTACAGTGGTGCATTAGGAAAGAGTGGATGTGGCCAATAATTCTCTCGGGGGGGGGGGGGGGGGGGACTCTGGAAGGAATGTATATGGAACTCTGGAAGGATTGTGAATGATGGAAGGAATAAAGGAGAGGATGGTAAAAGGAGAAGGCCCCGTGCCTCTGAGGAATACATATATAAAGAAAAAAAATACATACAGGCAGTGATTTTCAACTGCATTCAAATTTTTATTATTCAAGTATTCAATATTCATTATGGGATAAAGCAGCGAAAAAATCATATACACAAGTATCACGAAAGCATCATACAGTATATGAATTGAGTGGTATTAATTTGATCATTTTTACATAAAAACGTATTGCAATTATCAATTTCTGAAATAAATTTAATACTTAGGATCAGTAGTTTTAATACACACCCGTATATTGATATTAGCAAATGGTTCTTGATTTCACTATACTTGGATGTGATTATTTCTTTACACGTGCATTATTTTTCAAACGCAAAAGTAAATTAATATTACGGAACTACACTTTCATTTTTAAAATAACCTGTTTTGGATTTTCAAAATCGTATCTGAAATTTCATAAGCGGTATCCGCATAAAAACTTCCAACACTTGTATATTAATTTTTATACAGAAATTTTTTACAGTGTAGCTCGATTCAAAGTTCTTACGAAAACTAGCATGATTATGCTTTCGCCACGGAACTAGCATGTTTCGGTTGTCACCGTGAAAATTAGCTTGTTCGATTTTCACTGTAAAAACTCGTGTAAAAGGAGTGAGTTTTACACCTTAAGGATCTCATGGCTCGTACATTCTAACCAAAAAGCGTTTTGGTGAGAATTTAAAGTCCTTCGTGCTCAGATAATAATCTGGAAAAACAAACCATTAGTATTTCTTTTAAATATGACAATTTTTTGCGTAATGACATTTTAATTTTATACTCGTTGCTTTTATTAACATTTTGATCATAATTATCAATTAAAATCGATAGTAATAATTTTTATAAAAAAAAAATAATATCGAAATTGTAAATGTAATGAAATATTTATTGTGATTTTCTATTAAAGCACTAACGTTATCGAAAATATAATTCAACAAATTTACTGCAATCTTACAGATGGTTATCATCGAATTTGTTTGAAAAATCTTGCTGATGTTCGATTGGCATTAAACCTCCGTCAAGAATAGCCTGTAAATCTTTTTTTCGTCTTGGTGCAAGAGGCAATTTTTTATCTGACGTCTGTTTTAATTGGAACATTCGAACATCATCGATGTTTTTGTTTTTTTCTGAAGATTTTCATCCCTCGTCCTTCTTGGTCAAAATCATATTTAACGTGGATGATATCGACGTACGGTTGGATGGATATTTCCTGAATACTTGCAATTTTAATTGAAGTCCAATACAATTGTTTGGGAGGTCTAAAAAATCGGAAACTTTCGATTGCGGTCAAAGGAATTGGAGTACAAAAATAGAGGCAAGGCGTAAAAAAAGCATGGAAGAGAAGGCGGAAACAATCCCTGTGTTACTGAAACATGTTAATTTTCGCGGTGAATATCGAAATCTGCTTCTTTTCGTGGTGAAAACCGAAACTTGCTCCTTTTCGTAAACCTATATATATATATATATATATGGCACTACAAACTTCTCCTCGTTGAGCGAAATATTTTGCGTCTTTTTTTTTAATCCACGTGCAGCGTCTCGATCAATTCTCTTTCATTCTCTCTCCCTCGGGCACGTCGAACCCTCCCTTTATTTTTTACTATGTTGACAATCTTTAAATTTGAACCCGGACGGAATTGATCATGCGAATTGATCCATTCAAAAATTGATTCGTATCATGTACATTAAACAATTGAATAAACCTTCCAACGGTTGCGAATCAATGTTTGCGTGAAAAAGGAAGAACATGACGCAATACGACGTTTTCACGCAAGAACGGCCAAGTCGATCGACCATTGGCTCGGAACAACCGAGGCGCGTTAAGAAACACTGCGTATATAAAGATACCCAATGTATAGAGCTGCAGGACACTGAACACTGTTAAAGTCAGTGACAGACATCGCGAGGGTTATGAACGAGTTGTGTAAGACGGGTATCTGGCCACCTCATTCCCAGACACTATACCTCACCATCTGCACCGTTCCATCGCGCAAAAAAAGAAGTCGATAAACAACAAAAAAGACGAACGTATTCAAGCCAATCACGAACATCATAAACAAAACGATCGATCGAAATCATCGATACTCGATACGGAGGGATCATTGTGAAAACGTTGGAAATTCTGGACCACGGCTATGATGAATTTCAATTCAACAGCCCCCGTTGCATCAAAGCGGCTTCTTGCTCGTGCCTCAAAAGTATGGGCTCGTCTGAAGGAGAGAGCAAGTGCCAGGGAGAGAAGGAATCACGAACATGGACAGGGAAATACGAATGCGGATGAGAAAAGAGTCCGAAGACGAGAGAAGGAAGAAAGAGCAGAGAGAGAATGAGAGGAAAGGAGTTGCCCTGGTCAGCCGCGTGTTGCCTCGGGGTGCCAACCGCAGGATAATAATTTTATAATTGGGGGAATTACTCTGGCTCGCCGGACGTACTACACCCATATATACACGCGGGGGTAACACATGCACCCACGTACATACATTTGTACACACGTATCCTTGCAAGCTCTCCTTTTCCCTCGTAGCGTGGGAGGCCTTAATACAGTGTATATGAGAGAGAGAGGAAGAGAGAGAGAGAGAGAGACATTGTTTTGAGGCTTGAACGTGTGCGCTCGTCTTGCTGACTCTCCTGGACGAATATAGGCTTGGGTATATCGTTTTTGCCAAGCGCAACACACCCGAAGCCCTCGAGGTACACCAAAGACGATCATCAGGCAAAAGAGCAAGAAAGGGGAGGGGGGAGAAATAAAACGAGAGAGGGGTAGGGAGAACGAGATTGAGAGAGAGAGAAAGAGAGAGAGAGAGAGAGAGAGAGAGAGAGAGAGTAAAATGAAGAAAAGATGCTGTGGGGCTCCGCTGGTGAGATATGGCCGGCATATAACCGTCGAACTATTATATCCCTCGACGAACCAAATGCTCACTTACCCTCTATATAACCATCGTGCAACACCATGCGACTAACTCTCATCCGGCACGGAATCCCCTTGCTCCGAAATTATGAAATTACACTCCACCACTCCTCTCGTTAAAACATTATGAGCAGTTTATCAAAAACCAATGGAGCTATAGGCGCGGGTGTGTACGATGTCTGTATCGTTGTGTTTGCTTGTACACCCAAACACCGTATCGATACACCCGTATGCGCACGGTAAGAATTTCCGATCCAAGCAACACCGCCAATTTTTGCAACTACCAACTATGGTTTTTTTACGCTTCATCCGACGTGTCTATGTAACTTGGGGATTCCTCCGGCACTTTGACCGATAAAAACCATCGAATTCACTTTTTTGGCACCTTTGAGGGATTAGGCTGCAGTAACGGGGGTAAGATCATGTGCGAATGTGACAATTTTTTTTGTATGAAAAAGTTATTCACTCATAAAATTAATTACACATCTATTTAGTATGAATATCAAGCTGTGAGAATTGTTTTTTTTTTCGATGTACAAAATGGCCGACTACTAATATTTTCTTTTGTTGTCTTTTTTTTAAGCGCTCCGCGGCGTGACATTTAGCATCGACAATTTTTCACCGAGAACGAAAAACAAAAATTCTCGTTAATCTAGATTAGAATACCTAGAGAAGTACGTACGGAATTTAAAAAAAAACACTGTTTTATTCAAAATTTGTAGGCATTTGAAATTAAGAAATTAATTTTCAGGGAAAAATTTCGTTATAACTGCTCATAGGTATATGACAAAACCTTTTCCTGGGGAGAACATTGACATTTCCTGAATATTAAATCCCAACCTATTATTAAATAATACTTTTTACGCCATCAAAGATATTAATAATTGAATGTAATAATATGACTACATTTATCGTAATTGTATACTCCGTTTTATCATCCTATTATTTTCTTTGAGAATAATCGACGCCTGGCAATGCTATCATAAAGAATAAATTATGATAGTCAACGAAAATTATATGCTGGTATGATGGAGGAGATAATTACAATAAATGTTATCACTTTACCGCGGTGAATTATTAATATCTATAGTACGACGCCGACGTTATTTATTTATTTCATTTTTCTTGTCCTCTATGTATCAGCAAAAGTAATTTTGAGGTTGGTTTTATCGACATTTCCTGGTCATTTACTGCTTGTTCTCCGGCCCGTTCCTGATCAGTTCCCGATCCTACTACCCGATCCCTACTACTTTCCTCGTCATTTTCCGCTTGTTCCCCGGCCCGTTCCTGATCAGTTCCCAAGAAAGGGAGCAGCGGATTGGGACCTAACCTTAGACCCGGTACATTGCGAACCTATTCCAGGGTGGAAGGCCCGACCAGAGCCTGATATTATATCGGGAAGGCAGATCAGGAGCAGTACTTTTTCCCGATTCAAATTTCTACACGGGTACTTCTGTGCGAAATGCAATTAGGAACGTAACTTTCAAATTTGAAGTAAATCGGGTGAAAATTGTTGAAGTTATTTGTCACGCCACTAAGAAAAAAGGTGTTTCGAGAAGTTTCGAGTAGTCGGCCATTTTGTACATCGAAAAAAAAAATTGTAACAGCTTGATATTCATACTAAATAGATGTGTCATTAATTTGATGAGTGAATCACTTTTTCATACGAAAAAAAATTGTTCAATTCGCACATGATTTGATACCCGTTACTGTGGTCTAAGGCCTTAAGGCGTTACCGCCACTTGTAGCGCAAAAAAGGCCTTTTTCATGAATTTTTTAAAAGAAAACTACAAAACTTTTTTAATCGATCAATATACCATCTTAAAGAACACATCTTGAAGAACTTTCAGTAATTTTTTTATTGAAAAATATTACATTGTTTAGTGGCAAATGGCCGTCAATGAAATAATGTTTTTATATACACGGTTTGCGGTGACCAACATTGCGGCGAAGTGGATCATCTGAAAAAAAAATGCGGATGGATTTAGTCAAATATAAGTATAAACTAGTCTTTAATCGAAGGATTTTAAAAAATATTCATTTTTCACAAAATGGCGGACAGTCAAAGTTAATGGTTCGATTTTAACGAAAAAAAACGGCCGTTTTTTGGCTATAAAACGGACATTTTTTTTCGAAAAAAGAAATCGAACGATTAAAGACTACATTTTTATGTATTAAATAAGCGTGCAAAATTTAATGAAATGAAAAACGCGTTTAAATTTAAATTTCCGGTCGTTCACACAACGGATTCTTCTCTTTCAACGCTCATATCTCAGTCAATTTTGTTCGGATCGACTTGAAATTTTCAGGACATATTCTCAGATACTTATACTTAAAAAAAATGCAATAAAAAAATCGATTTTTTTCAAAATCGCAAGTGGGGGTAACCCCTTAAGTAATTGGCACGATATGCGTAGTACATTCTTTTTGCACCGCCGACTATCAAAGTCAGATGTTCGAATTGGTTTGTGCGAAAATTCTGCATAAGATCTTTTTCACAAAGTTTCCTTAACATTTAAGGTTAAAAAGAAGACTTTTCTAGATAAAACAAACAACCAAGAGAATTTCAAAAACCGGGTAAAAAAGTTATCGTTTGTAGAGATAACATGCGAAAAACCAAAAGCAGATGATTTTTATCTCAAAAGCCGTGGGACCTTTACTGAACTGAGATTCCAGTGTATAGTAAGACATTATCTGACCTATCGACAGTTGCAGGATTATCCATTCATAACTCCACGAATCACTTTTTCATACGAAAAAAAATTGTTAAATTCGCACATGATTTTATACCCGTTACTGTGGCCTAAGGCCTTGAGCTAAATGGGAAGCTGGCGAACGAAAACGGCCTGGTCACGGTGCGTGAATTTTTTTTCGTGGTCTTCAAGGGTACGAAATTAACTCCCGAAATATTTAGCATCAAATCCGGCTCTAGGGTCCTCCAAAATGAGTTTGAAAATTTCAAAAAAATCCATTTTTTTTCAATTTAATGATCTAATAGAACAATATGTCCAGAATATTTTCCCACAGTTTTAAGTCAATCGGAGTAAAAGTCTGGGAGAGAGAGCCTTTGGGAATTCCCCCCGTTGGAAAAAAACCGCCCGGGAGCGACGCAGGAATAATCGCATTTTTAGTAAAACGCTATTTTTGAAGTCCGTGCACACGATTTCCCAAAAACGAATGCAGCGATCTTATTGAAATTTTGCACACTTCTTCAAAACAGCATTGACTAGTAATTAAACGAAGGTTTTTTCGATTACAACTAATTTTACAAGGCTAAACGTAGTGTAAATTGTACCAAAAATTGAACTATTTTGCATACAACTCTGCCAAAAATTCAAATCTCAATTTTTTAAAAATTCTTCGTTCGATCACGAGCTATACTTATCGACCAACAGAAAAAAAATTGGTTTTTTAATTTCAGATAAAGCTATCATGAGTTATCCTGACCACTACGAGGACACTTTTTTAGGGGTCTCCGGAAACCAGGTCCTACCGGCTGAATTCCCCAAATCTTTGGATGCATTTTTTAAAAATATTGTTGAAATATTGCTCTTTTATGTGCTTCACATTTCGAATAAAATTATTCATATATTATATTTTTTTTTAATAGAGAAAGTTTGCTTTTCCTTCGAAACCCACGTAACCCCTTAAGAACAAATTTGACGTGATTTGGATGAGTCCAGTTTTATTGGCATTGCCTTTCCAATGGTGAACACAACTAAAACTTGAAAATATAGCCATTTGGGACGGCGACATTTTTCCGCAACTTGCCGGAGCCGAATAAATTCACCAGTAGATGCCGACGATGTTACGTCGCATCAATTTCACGATATGTAACGTGAAGCCTTCTCGTTTCATTGAGTGAGTATTGCATCAACGAACAAAATCTACTTATTCCGTTAAGCCCGCCCCCATTTTAAGGGAGGACACCACTATGAAATTTTCGAAAAATGGTTTTTTGACAAGTCCTTTGAACCTTAAAAAATGTGATGCATATTCATTTATAGCTGAAAAAAAAAACAGTTTTGAAGTCGTTTCTGAGCTATGTTTTAGGGGAATCTCCGAGCGCTGAAAAGAGTATTGAAGACCTTAGACACGTTTTTCCCAAAAACCATCTGCTTGAAATCGGCACGCAGTGGAACTCGAATAAATTTGGTCCAATCATCTTGAAATTTTAACTGTAGCTTCTTAGATTGCGTAAACAGTCAAGTACGCGCACTTTTTTCGATTAATTGAAAATTGTGAAAAATATATCACTTTTTATATGAAAATTATGGTCGAAAAAACGAACTTTTTTAAAAACTCGTCTCTATTCTTTTTCATTATTTTTTCATTTCCCCGGTACTTGACTGCTAAAACTAATATAATTAACGAAATTATTTCACTCTTAGTTTCAGGATTAAATTTACGGAAGTTCTACTGCGTGCCGCGGAGAGGGTTGGCTGAAAATCAGTAGGCTATAGCGACTCGTGCGCCGCCATTTTGTATTTTTTTAACATTTTGTTTAGGGGAGACCGGGGCAAAACGGTATAGCGGGGCATAATGGGACCGGGGCAAAATGGGACCGGGGCAAAACGGGTTTGGGGCAAAATGGAATAGTGAAAATCAACACTGCTGGAAAATACGTCATTGGGGCAAAATGGGCCGGAGAAAATCAGGCTCCTCAGAAAGAGGCGGTTGGGGCAAAACGGGATCGGGGCAAAATGGGACAGTGGAATAATTCGATGCAGAAACGAAAGAAATGCAGGGGTAAAAAACGAGGGGTAATAAATGAGTGAAAACAGGTTTTATTGAATGTTACACGATATTTGGGTCACACTCTACTTATGATACTATAATTTAACGGTGGCAATGTGTAATTTTTATTGCTTGTTTAACTAAGCTAATTTTTATCGGCACAATTGTCGCAAACGTAGTCGATTAAGTTATCGTCAGCTGGGCACATGAATAGTGGGCCCATTTCTCGCATGAATTACAACGAATCCAGGATTCCTTGGATTTCGAATATAAGCCCCCGCAGAAAAGGCTCCCCATGAAATCGACGGATATGTGTCGACAAATATATCGGTCAGTCCGTATTATCTGCGTATATGTGGACTGAAACGAACCACAAGCACCATTTAGATTAGATTATGTTTCAACAGCTCTTTCATAGAGCCGAAGCATGAATTTTCCTGTCATCCCATTTTGCCCCAAATTCAGCGGGCTGCGACACTTCATTTTTGTGTGTCCCTTTTTGCCCCGATTCCATTTTGCCCCAATTTGATATTCCACTCCTCTCTGTCCCATTTTGCCCCTATCCCATTTTGCCCCAAATCAAGCACCAAGAAACTTCATTTTTTGCTATCCCATTATGCCCTGATCCCATTATGCCCCAGTGCCGTTTTGCCCCGGTACCGTTTTGCCCCGCTATACCATTTTGCCCCGGTCTCCCCTACATACTTCAATATACATATACCTAATAAACCAAAAAACTTCATTTGATCACGTATTTTATTCCTTTCTTTCAAAAAAATTCCAAAGAAAACGGTCGAAAATGGGCTGTTACAGTGGTGTCCTCCCTTAAGGGAGACTTTGTCCTTGGAGTGCCATATTTCAGGTGTTTACTTTTTATTTTTTTTAAAGGAAACGAGTAAAGCTTCTTGAGTGCGGTTTTTTTCTTACTTTTATTCATGATATACAGAACGTTAAAAAAATTTTGTTTTGAAAAAAAAACCAAAATGGCGGCCGTTGCAGCTCCGCGAAAATAGGTCCTCAAATCGCGGAAGGTAAACGGCTGACATCACTGCCCCCTCTTTGTTGATCTGAAACACAAATTCAAAGCATATTATCAATCTGCGACCCTTTGGTCATGGAATGACGGATGGGTTTTTCGTTTAATACAAATTTCGGAAAATGGCGGCAATTTAAAAAAATCGAATTTTCGCGTTTTTTTCGCATAAAAAGATAAATAATAAATGCAAAAATGTATCTATCGAAAAAACGATCCGTCATTTCGTGAAGACACATTTTCTGAGTATGCTCTCCAAATTTCAGGTCGATATGTTAATTACAGCGGTCAGGAGAATGTCAGCCATTTTTAAAAACGTGTTTTCGAGAAAAACGCGTTTAAAGTTTTGTAATGTGTTTACACAAATGTGTTTATAATTACCGCTAATCGGCAATGCCTGGTCCATAGAGGCATCCCTCCTCTTCTTCTAGCTGCTCATCTTGAGCCGCTAACATCTCCCGCTGCAATTTCAAGGACAAAGTCTCCCTTAAGGGGGTAAGACCATTTACAAATTTGAAAAAAAATCGAATTTTTTTTCTTTCCATAAATCGATCGTTCCATGTCTTGAGAATATTGTGTCTAATTTTTAAAGCGAAATTCCAAGAATTGCCTAATTTTTCACTGAAAAACTCCAAGAGAGTTCATGCTGAGTAGACGCAAGTGTGCGGCCGCGGACGGCGGCGCATGCGCCCTTATATATTTCGTCTTGCTCCGATCTTTTACGTTTCACAGACGTACGTGGTAGGGCCCATCATTGGAGATGCGGAGCGTCGACGGTACTTTAAAATTCACCTCGGGCTATTTGTGAACTTAATGCTGCTCAAAATGTCCGCGTACCCAAAAGGTTCTCTTGCAACACCTAAGGGACCTTCACGGCAGAGAACATTTTTTTGAAAACCAACATATTAATTGTAATACGGAAAATAACGGAAGGCATAGTGCCAGTGCCAAAAAACTTTTTAGTGCGAGCTCCGACGAAGTGTGTTGGAATCCGCTGTTGACCTATCGGTTTTCGGAAACAGCTTTTTTCCAATTGGCGTGACAAATAACTTCAACAATTTTCACTCGATTTACTTAAAATTTAAAAGTTATGTTCCTAATTGCATTTCGCAGAGAAGTACGTACGGAATTTCTGATTAATCGAAAACTTTTCATTTTATGAGCAGTTTATGAGCAGTTATAACGGATTTTTTCACGGAATATTCATTTCTCAAGTTCAAATACCTACAACTTTTGAATAAAACAATATTTTTTAAATTCCTTACGTACTTCTCTAGGTATTCTAATGTAGATTGACGAGAATTTTTGTTTTTTGTTTTAGGTAAAAAATGGTGGATGCTAAATGTCACGCCGAGCGCCTAAAAAAAACATAAAAGAAAATATTAGTAGTCGGCCATTTTGTACGTCGAAAAAAATATATATATATATTTTCTAACAGCTTGTCTTTCATACTAATTAGAGGTGTAATTAACTTTATGAGTGAATCACTTTTTCATACGAAAAAAATTGTTAAATTCGCACATGATTTTATACCCATTACTGTGGCCTAAGGCCTTAAGGATGTTCAGTACGGGCGATACAATGTTGGCATGCTAAACCACGTTAAAAACATAACAAATTTCAGAGTTCAGAATTTCATAAAATTTGGTGCACATATTCTTTAGTGCCAAATTTGACGATACAATTTTTTTCAGATTTTTCTTCTGCACAGTTATCGAGTAAGTTAACACTAAAGTTCACGTGCATAAGCATAGCGTTTCCATATATATAGGTATACATTGCGGGCATAAGAAATCTGCTTTAACGCTTAATTACTCGATAACTAAGTAGAGGAAAATTTTGAGAAAATTTGTGTTTACGCACTTAATGTTCAAGAACATTATCACCAAATTTAATCAATTTCTTAACATTTTGACTTTTGTACCAAAACTCCTTAAATATAACAAACTTTTCACGAAGAATCACAAAATTGACTTTATTAAGCTGCCATTTCGTGAATTTTGCATACATTTCCAAAATCTTGTTTCACCGACAGCGTATGGGTGTTACCTTTAAGAATCATTTTGATTTTTTTGCTTCGGACAATTACAGCGCGACGGTGAACTCCAGCAGTGCGAAAACTTTTTGAGCGACTTCCTCTGAACATCGATGTGCACGACTGGCAATTTGCATTTAAAAATATATATATATATATATATTTTCGCATTCTTAAAATATCAAATAAAAACACACAAAGTTACGAATTACCATAAGTATTCTTTACATGAAAAAACAATCACCAAAATACCCAAATCTTTCACCTTCTAAATTGTCTCCCCCCTCAATTACGAGATTACCAATCCTAAATAATCGATGGAATAAGTTTCGCCCTTTCGTAACGCTTACCTTTGTTGAACTCGAATACATATCCATTATTTAGCGGCTGATGACGAAAGAATTGTTTTGTTTCACGGATCCGTGGATAATATTGCAATTATTTTGTGCTGTCGGTTCGACAAACGTGGAGCGAGTCGAGTATATAGAGAAATTGATATGAATTATACGTAAATATGTATATATATATAGGGCGGCGTAAGAGACGAGAAAGAATAATATAAAATGTAATAAGTCTGCGCGTAGAGGTGAATTTCTGATTTCGTCCCTCGCAGCAGAGCTATCAGACACTCCAGTGAAGCTGCAGATCTCTCAAGCATAAGCTCTCTTCTCTCGCCCTCTCTCTCCCTCTCTCTTTCTCTCGGATACATTTACCGGAGTTTTGCTGGGTGGAAATCGAAATAATGAGGCATCGCCTGGCGGGCATGGTCATTGGATCACGTGCTCCTGCGGTTGCCATCATTTCCCATTATATTATTGTTGTTATTATTGGATATCGATCGTCTATACATATATCGATCGTTGATGATGAAAAGGACGTTGCCAAGTACACTGAGCGTCCGAGATCGCCCAACTTGCGCCGCTCTGTCTCCAAATTCTTTATATCTCATCAACATCGACGAGATTTATAATGATATTAGCCACCTATATACGAGCCGAAAGTATGTTACATAGGGTAGATCCATCGTGTAATACGCATATATACGCTATAAGCAGAATAGTTTTGGTATATTTACGATAACGAAGAATACTTGTAAGAGAGAGAGAGAGAGAGAGAGAGAGAGAGAGAGAGAGAGAGAGAGAGAGAGTGAGAGAGAGAGAGAGAGAGAGGTGAACTCGAGCTTGATCGCCGATCGAAATAACACGCAAAAGATTCTGCCGAGAGCGTGTTTTCCGAGTGTAATTTTAGCACGTTCGATAGAAACGGTATATGCCGAAGGGAATCAAATTAGAGCTACGTTTATTAAGAGTATAAAAAGAAATCAAACAGGGTGCAATTTGCATTGATCCCTGTCCCAATTTTGTGATCTTTGCAATAACATTTCTCCTCTTTCCAGAAAGTATCGCTGTCCGGGCATGGATTTCTAGAAATCTACAGTCGCGAAATTAAATGTGAGCCATAATTCAAGACCTGATTGAACAGCTTACTTACGTTCGAAACATCACTCAACTGACCGCCTGCGACTTTGGGGAAACTCATACATGTGATAAAGCATTGAAAAATAATGGACACGTGTTTATTTTAATCCGTGGAAAAACAGTTCTAAGCGAGGAAACTACCTCTTAACGAAAGACGTGACACCCCTTAATTTCATTTTTGTTCAATACTTGTATAGTGCATTTTTCATTGCCTTACATTGAAAGAAGGTAATTATGCAGTTCCGCGCCTTTTCCGAAAAACTGCGGGAAAATTTTTTTTTCGCCACAAACTGCCTCTATTAGTTCTAACTAATGATATTTCGTCGGGGGAGGCTGACATTTTCCATAATTACCATGAGTTATGGGGTTTTCAAGTTTGAGAAAACACATGATGGAATAGGGCATTTTCATGCATTTTGGCAGTGTGTGTCGGCTCTGGAACGACTTTCAACTCAAATCCACTATCCAACGCACCCTCTGGGGGGGTTCGGGGGGGTGAAAGCCCCCCGACGGGGTCAAGGGGCAGCGCCCCTGCGGGGGGGGGAGGGGGCGGAGCCCCCCCAAGATACTGGAAAGAGATTTTTAAAAGAAAAAAGTCTCTTTTCCATAATTGTTCTACCAATAGCGTTGTGTGTGTGTGTGTGTGTGTGTGTGTGTGTGTGTGTGTGTGTGTGTGTGTGTGTGTGTGTGTGTGTGTGTGTGTGTGTGTGTGTGTGTGTGTGTGTGTGTGTTTCAAGCGTCAATATCCAGACCATCGTGATCGATTTCACGCGATTTTCAACATCATCGGAACCCTAAAGGAGCTGTGACTTTCGACACTGATATGAGTCTTTTTCAAGACTGTCAACTATATCAGTATTTTTCAAGATTTAAATCGGTCCTTATCAGGACCATCAAAATTTTGAACGTATTTCGACTGTTTACTAAACACACATATACACACATGCACACGCAAACGCATTCCCAACAAAAAAAAAATTAAAAATCTCAAACTTCCAAACCCCATAACTTATGGAGTTTATGGGAAATGTCAGCCTCCCCCGACGAAATATCATTTGTTATGATAGAATAAACAACCCCATGGCGAAAAAAAATGTTCCCGTCGTTTTTCGGAAAAGGCGCCAAACTGCATAATTACCTGAAAGAATTTTGATTTTCGATTCATTCAGGTCGGTGGACTGCTGGTGGCTGAAACTGCGAAATTACACCGTGAGGCGCCTTTCTTTAGGGGGTGGTTTCTACCCTTGAAATCGTCTTTCCGCCAATAAAAGCAATACGTGAGTTTTAAATGCTCCTTCCCGACTAGAAATTTCTTAGGATTAGCCTGACAAGGATCAGGCCCCGATCGGGGTGTGATAGGGGTAACACCTATTACGGACATCCTGATCCGGCCCCGATCGGGCCGGAAGTATTTAGGCCCTAAATCAGGCTATACTAAAATGGCCCTACTGAGGCCGTCCCTGATAAGATCCTACTAAGGCTTTCACCGATAGGGCCCTACCAAGGCTTGCCCTGATAGGCCCTACTAAGGCTTTCCATGATAGGGCCTTACTAAGGCTGTCCCTAATGTGGCCCTACTGAGGTTTTCCCCGATAGGGCCCTGCCAAGGCTTGCTCTGATAGGCCCTACTATGGCTTTTCCCGATGAGGCCATAAATAGGCTTGCCCTATAACTGCTGTCGATGGATGCACATAACCTCTTATTTTCCACATGGAAACTTCGATTTTGAAGCATCGTAGCTTCGGAGTTTCGATGCATTCCTGAATTCTATTAAAAAAAGGTGCTATGAACTGTCACGACAAAAAACGTTATGCAATTTGGATGCGTGTTAGAAGATTTCGGCAGATTTGTAAGGCGAAGAGAGAGAGTGAAAGAGAGGAATTATATATATATATATATATATATATATATATATATATATATATATATATATATATATAAGGTTAAGTTTCAAAAATCTTTAGCATGTTATTCGATAAACCTCTTTAATTGTCACAATCATATTAACGAATTGATAGACTTTATGTGATACAACAAATAATTATAGGAATTCATTTGATCTCTTATGCCATATCTGGGTCCAAGATGTTACATGCACTCAGTAGCATAGGGACAGCCTGCGTAACGTTGGGTAGGTAGGTACGAGGTTCGATTCCCATATAGACGAAATATTTTCTTCGAACAAAAACATTTCAGCAGGCCAGGGAATGACGAATTCTGATACAAAATCATTGTAGTGGAACTCTAAATTAAGTGGTTCATTTCATTTTGGATTTTTGAAATATTACATGCATTTCTTTCTGATCAGGCAACCTGATAGGGGCCTGATCAGGCAACCAGTTCAGGCCCATATGTGACACAACTTTACATTTCCCAATTGGGCCCTTTCAGGCTGTCTTATTAGTGCCCTACCAGGGCAGTCAGGCAACCTGAACGGGCCCTGATTTGGGCCCCATCAAAATTTCTACGCGGTTTGTTAGTGATATCGATAATGGTCATAAAAAATATTGGCTGATCGGAAATAATCAACCTGCGGTCGGTCCGCTGCTTCGGCGATGTTTAATGTTAAGGTGCATTGATCTGGGTCAATGCTAGGAAATCAATTTATTCTTTAGTTACTGATGTCAACTATTGAAATTCACAATCAGTAAGATACAGTAGCCTTTGTGAACGCCTGTTCTTCAAGAATTTCCCTGTGCCTTCATCTAAATGCGATCCCGTAGGGCATGGGGTAAAAGTGACTGTGGAAAACACTGGAGAATCTTGCAGGAACCAGAAAAATTGAAGTGTCAAGTATGGGGCCAAATGAAAAAGTATGGCCAATGCCCAGAAGGATATACGAATTTCATTCGTTCGAAATATCAATATAGTTGAATCAAAGATACATCTACTGTATGCAAACAAAGATGTTCTTTATACCGTTATAAATTGTATACCATCGAAACCATAATGTATTCCAAAAAAATATGTAATTGTTTAATTGGTTTCGTTTGGATTTCTTTCGATTTAATTTAGCTTAATTAAGTTTGGGGTTGTTGGGTTAGTGTAAAATCTTCCTTGATGTATATCAAGGAAGACTTGACTTGATAAAACATATACTCGACACAGATGGTAAAGTGGTAGGCCCTGAAACGCCGAAAAATATGATTTGTCATCAATAGATCTTAGTTAAACAGATCGTTCTTTTTTAACACTGTATCTATATACGTCATGCAACAAATAATCGAAATTAAAATCTCGTTTCAGCACGCAGTCTGTGTTCGAGTCACTGATAAAGGAGGCACCCTCTAAATGTGGAATATGATTCCGCAGCGATAAATTCGCTGATGAATCTTCGTAGACTTTGTAATACGGCTTGCGCTCTCTCACTCTTTTTCTCTTGTTCTCTCGTGTCATTCCACCGCGCCAGTGTTCTGGATCTCGTCCGATCTATTAACGAAAAACTCTCTTTCGATGCGGAGAAACAGAGACAGAGCAAGAGACAGTGCGATGCGAATGGAGAGAGAGAGAGAGAGAGAGGGAAAGAGGGGGAGAGAGAGAGAGAGAGAGAGAAAACTCTCCTCATTTCGTTGCCAATTTTCTCCCTTCCTCTACAACGTTTCGTTCATAAGGAACGAGAAAGAGAACCGCAAATGCTGGAGCGCCACCACTAAGCCAACCTCTCGTTCTTCTTCAGCCGTCTTTACGTAGGAAAGCTCGTGAGTTAACAAAGTTCAGGAACGCGAGACACGCGTGTACACACTGAGAGAGGGAAAGGGACGGGATCAGAAAGTGCGCGGGGGGTAGGTTGGGGGGGGGGGGGTGAAAAAGCGTGTAGTGTGGCGCCTCCACTCGTTTACTCAGAAAGTAGCATTGGTAGCGTTGGTTATTAGCAAAGTTTCACTGACCGCGGCATTTCCTTAATTACATCGTCCCACGATGTATCGTGTATATTTCTGACTTTTCTCTCATCCTCCGCTCCCTACAAGGCCAGACGAACGTATTACCACATACCAACACACACGCCTACACATGGGATACCTCTTAGAGTCTCGATGAGACAACTTTTCCCGGAATCTCAAAAAAAAACAACTAAAACATATTCCGATCTCGTTGAACGAAAAGATGTTTGCTCACTTGCTAAATAAAAGCACCTAGCCTATATGTAGAGCGTAATTGCGAGCCGTCTGAACGGATGCAATTCGTATGACAATATATCGCGATGGAGGTGGGGTATCCCCATCGACTGTGTCAGTCTGGCGTACAGCTGTGTAGAGAAATTCGTGTTATTCATTTTGAGCGAAGTGTAATTGTACAGAGAGAGCAGAAGCAAGATAAAGGGAGAGAGACAGAGGGGAGGGGAGAGAGAGAGAGAGAGAGAGGGAGCGAGAGGGAGGGAGAGGGAGGGAGAGCGAGGGAGGGAGGGGAGAGAGGGAGGGAGGGGGCGAGAGGGAGGGAGGGGGAGAGAGGGAGGAGAGAGAGAGAGAGAGAGAGAGAGAGAGAGAGAGAGAGAGAGAGAGAGAGAGAGAGAGAGAGTGGCGGGGAGGGGACGTGGTAAAGGAAAGGAGAGAGATTGGAAGAAACTAAAATATATGAAACGTTTTCTCTGTCGATCGTTTCTTCGTCGTAAGATTGCTAGGAAACGAGCCGTGACGGCTGCTCACCGGAAGGAATGCGATAGAGTCGGTGACTTGACTCTCCACAGACACACACACATACATATGGGGAAATGTTATTTCAAAGACATTTGACTTCGACGACCCTGTACTCAACGTAATATGAACCATAACGGCTTTGAGTCCACTTGACGATATATCAAAGCACATTCATACAACGATAATTCCCAAAAGCGTCCTAGAAACAGCCAGCTGTGAGAAAAGTCAATATTACCTAATACTATTAGGGTTCAGAATATATGTGACACTTCCCCATTTATGCGCGTACGTGTATGTATTGATCGTTAGAGCTATCCAAACAAGATGGCAAAAAATACCAGATTCGCCTGATGTGCAGAAATACATGCAGTTAATATACGATGAAATCTTTATTTTCCTCCGCGAAAGGGAAACCCGCACGTTGACAAGCCGAAGTTATTCTCAATCTGCAATTACTCAATAGCAGCCAACTTAAAGTATCGGGATCACAGGGAACGCACTTGAACGCGATGATTACAAGGCATTAAGGGATCATCCCACTTCGGACGGCTGACGCATTAGGTATTTTTGGCAATTCGTTGTTTGGGTCCTATAATAGATATTGATGCAAATCTTTTTACGCTTGATAAAATAACTCTTGAAATGTATGGAAACATTTGTTATTCATTTTACATAATTTATCTATCCCTGGCAGCAGCATCTGCATAGCCCCTCGAGAAAAAGTGATGTCAGCTTCGTTGATGTTATATCCGAGCACATTTCGTTGAATCACAAAAACCAAAAAGATTTCAGTTCAGTATGGTTGTGGCTACTGTCCGAACTAGAATTATTAATTTTAATGCTAAAATAACGAAATGGCGGCTGTTGAAAAAAAGTCTCCGAAAATAAGACTTTTTTGAGAGATATTTCGGTTAAAAAAGTACTAAAATTCGAAATTTTCAAATAATTCTAGTTCCAGCAGTAGCCATACATGTGACGAATATGTACTTGAAATTCCGTGAGCATCGGTTCAGTAGTTCCGGAGAAAAAATCAACGAAGCAAGAAAAAGAGGTTTTCGGAGAAAAACGCGTTCAAGGGGGATCTTTGTACATTTGTTATTTGCATTGTTTCCCACATCTTCCAGAAGAGAAAAAGAGAAAGAGAATGTTGATTTAGAAGGATAATTGTATGGTCCAGGCATCGCCGATTAAAGGTAAACACGAAATTTCCATGATTTTACAGTACTTAAAACTTTAAACGCGTTTTTGTCAAAACTATGTCATTAATCACGGGTGTATGCGTAGCGCCTCGAGTTTTCAATCGATTGACTTGAAATTTCAACTGTAGCTTCTTGATAACATTTTCTAGACCAGTGCGTAGGATTTTTTCGATAAGTTAAAATTTAAAAATTTCATGATCGATATTCGACCGATTTTTAACGATTTTTTTTTTTCAATTTTTTACATTAACGCCATTTTCTTGTTATTCAATATTTTGAAAAACCCCTACGTATGGGCTCGTTTTTATATCAACTTTCAAAACGTTTTTCGTTTTTTTTTGTTCTAGCTTGAAAATTATCACCTGTGCGAATAGGCCCGTAGAGGACTACAAAAAGAGGAGTTTTCTTTCATCGACGACTGCGCCGCCATTTTGTTTCTATATAAATTTAATAAAATAATTTCTTTTACTTTAAGACTTGTACTACCATGTATAAAAAACCGAATTTAAAAATATTGTTTTGCTTTTTTAAAATAAATTGTCAAAAATGACCCTTGATTTTTCAAGGGTCGTTTAACTCAAATCTTTAAACTCAAAACACATACTTCGACCGCTCCGATTTTTATGAATTTTCTACACAACATTTTTGACGTGGGCTATTTTCGAAATCCATTAAAAGTGGATTCTTTAAATTTTGATAAAGTGGGATCATCCCTTAACTTATATCGATTAATGCTCCCAATGCACCTCAGCGGAGCATATCGATTGAGTGAGATCGTGATTAAGGATCTTCGATGCAAATCCCTGAGCATGTGTTTCTCGGACGAAAATAAAGTTTAGCGCGAAACAATTTTGCGAATAATCTCGCGGGCGCCATAGATTATTTATCTTTCGTTTCAGAGATCAACGCGTTCGAACTGCCGCGAGTGGGAGGATGTAAATTGTGGGTAACGAGGGAACAAGCGCGACGAGAAGGATGATAAGATAACGACGGATCTTCGCAGGTATATCGTTATATATATATATATATATATATAGACACACGTATACACGTGTATTTATAAGAGGATCGCATGTCGCCCGAATAACCGTGCCGAGAGTACCGGAATTATTGGTATCAGAATTGCTGGTTATAGGAAAGACTGTCATGATGTAAACGCGAGCGGTCATACTCGCGAGAACATGCATATCCGTGTAGGATCGATTTTTTTTTCGTCTCCGTCTTTCCCAACCCTCTGTCTCTTTCTCTCTCCCTCAAGCTCGCAGCGATCGCCCTCTCGTTACATTTAATGTTATACGCGGATGGGAAGAGCTGATGATGGCAGGGTATAGGAAAGTATATACGTATACACGAGCATGGGCCATCCTGCATATTATGTACAAGTCTATATATGCAGCACGAGTTTGGACGGAGGAGAAATGAAAAACAATTTTTGCCTCCGGAATCATCGATTTTACGCTTATCAGTTATCATACACGAGATTCTGGATCGTTGAAGACTCGTCTTTGCGGGTCGTCGCAGTTCCACTCCCTTCGCTGTACGCTGTTTAATCCCCCCTCTGCACGGCGAAATTGAGACTGCAATTGGAGCATGCAAGAGTCGAGGAACGACACCGTGGGATATGTTACACGATGATCGGTCACGCGTCACTACTTGGACCATAATTAATTCGTTTCCTCCGGGAAAGACGGGAAATTGAAGAAACGGAGGCTGTTTTAACCCCCCCCCCCCCCCCCCCCCTTCATTGTCGCGTATCCTTACATCTATATATCCACGCACACACATACGCATTTTTTTTGAGGAACGAAGAGCGCGCGCAAACCTTGCTTTGTCGGCTGTTAAGTACTCGCTACACGTACACATACACACCTAGTACGTATCGCAACCCCGTGATTCAGGGGGCGCGGCTACATCGAAAGACAAAACACGGCTCTATACCGTTCACCAAAGGCACACAGGAATATATACAGGGTGTGCCAGAACTGAATGCGTTCCCTGAAATGGGTGGTTGGGGGTGAATTTCTGAGTCGATTGATATAAGTATGTGTGGCTCTCAGAACAACCGCTGAATTGTTATTAATTTTTAAAGGCGGGCCAATCAGGTGCGCCCGATGAGCCGGACGCGCATCGTCGACGTACGCCGGCTCGTTGACACGCGCCGGTTCATCGGGCGCACCCGATTGGCCCGCCTTTTAAATATTAATAATAATTCAGGGGTTGATCTGAGACCCATACATGCTTATATCAATCGACTCAGAATTTCACCCCCATCCCCCCATTTCAGAAAACGCATTCAGTTCTGGGACACCCTGTATATGTATATATATATACAGGGTGTCCTGTTATGAGTGGATAATCCCGCAACTGTCGATAGGTCAGATCATGCCCTACTATGTGCTGGAATTTCAGTTCAGTAAAATTCCCACGGTTTTCGAGATTTTGGGCTTTATGGTATTTTTTGAAAATAAATAAATAAATAAATAATCTGCATTTCGTTTTTCGCGTGCCGTTTCTGAAAATGATATGAATCGACAATAACTAATCAACTTATTAAAGTAATTGGCATGATGTTCGAATTGGTTTGTATGAAAATTCAGCATGAGATCTTTTTTCATAAAGTTTCCTCAACATTTAAGGTTAAAAAGAAGACTTTTCTACATAAAACAAATAACCAAGAGTATTTTGTTAGATCCCGGGTAAAAAGTTATCATTTGTCGAAATGGCATATGAAAAACCAAAAGCAGATGATTTTTATTTCGATAGCCGTTGGACTTTTACTAAACAAAAATTCTAGTGTATGGTAGGACATGATCTGACCTATCGACAGTTGCAGGATTATCCATTCATAACAGGACACCCTGTACATATATATATATATATATATATATATATATATATATAAGCAAAAAGTGGAAAATGTTTGTGCAAGAGCGACTATGTTCGCAGCCGAAAAAGGGTGTACCCTTTGATTCAAGAGCAAAATTGGGAGAGAGCAGGGGCTTGCTCTCTCGAAAGAAGGCACCTCGTGGTCTTCACAATGCGTTGAATGAGAAGCGAGAACGCAATGATCGAGGGAGGATGTGCCGAGTACGCACGTTAAAAAAAAGGCTCTCTTTCTTTCAACGCGTCTGCTAAACTATTACACGAACATGGCATATATATGTATGCGTAGAGGGTGTTCCAGATCGTGGAGAATTTTCCGTACACGTACTTAACGTGAGTTTGTAGATTCTCGGGATTCTCGGGATTTTTATTTCATCTTGCACGAAATCATCTATGCTTGGTGTGTACAGTAATCGAAACTTTGAGTACTCCTGGCTATGGTTTGAGGAGTTTCGGGACAATTGATGATGTGCTACCATTTGATTCAAATTTATACAGGAAATTCTTTGTCATATGCTGAATGTAACCTCTAAATTTGAAATCGATCTTCTGCACCGTTTTTATAAAATTTACAATTGAAGAAACCCTTTTTAACATAGAGAGATGCCTAGGCCCTTTGCTGAATGACAGTTTTGCGTACGAAGTAGTGCGAAAAAATGTTTAAAATGTTATGAAAAACCGTCAAATCACTATGATAATGAAATTGTCATAATGTACTGAGTGAAAAACTGTCATACCACTGAGAACATTATCACAATTTCGTCTCTCCTTTCATTATGGCAATTAGGCATGCCTCTCTGCTGATAAATGTTTCTTCGAATGTACATTTTATAGAAACCTTGTAGACGAACTTCAATTTAGAGGGTGCATTCCATATGTGGCAAAGAATTTGCCGTATAAATTTGAATCAAATGGTAACATATAGTCAATTCTCTTGAAGTCTCTTAAGGGAACCCGGTGGTCTAGAAATTTCAAAAAATCGATTTTTTTCTCGATATTTCGAAAGTATAGTATCTTAAGAAAATACTGTGAAATTTTCATGCCGAAATTCCCAATATTATAGCTTCTACAGCCCATTAACCAGGTAGAGAGCGGTCCGCGTCTGTACCTTATATCCAGATAAAATATCTGTACCTCAAACTTTAAACTCATTTATCTCCCAACGACTTTTTTCGGCACGGCGGTGGTAAAAACAAAAAAACTATTCAACCAAATTATTTGAAATTTGGATATGTTGTTCACAACATGTATGGCTATCGTCGGAACTAGAATTATAATTTTATTTAAATAATTTCCTATTGTTTACACTAAAAAACTAGTGAAAAAAGACCCGATTTTACGAACTTTTTTTTCAAAAGCGCGCCATTTTGTCAATTTTTAATTTTTTCGATTTCTTCTAGTTCCGACCATAACTGCAGTCTTTCTGATTAAGATTCTTCTTGAATTTTGTGTTTCAGATGAGTAGAAGTCTCGAAATCACCTCCGCCGTCCGGGTCCGATTTTTCGAGAGGGTTATCTTCAGCGGCATTTTTCTAATAATAAATATTGTTTTTAAAATGAAAAAAAATTTTTTTGTATGCTCAATAAACGTAGTCATAAGCCCGAAAAGTTGAAACATCGTTTTTAAAATTTTTAATGGCAAAAAAAAATCGTAAAAATAGGTGGAATTTTCGTGCTCTAGACCACCGGGTCCCCTTAAAGAATCATGTAAAACAGGTACATGTAATACAGGTAATACAGATAATACAGGTACAGCTCATATACAGTGTAAAATTAGAAAAAAATCGATTTTTTGTTGTTGCATTGTCCGATAGTATACACGGTTATAAACGTTCTGTCCAATTTTTCGACCGAAATTCGAATTATTTCAGTCGCTACAGCCTTTCTTAGAAAAAGTTAAACATTTCTTAGAACTTTAAACGCGTTTTTCTCGTAATGGTGTTTTTCAAAACGGCGGCCACTCTCAACGGAAGAGTTTTCAAGCTATCCGTTTGAAATGTCAACAGAACATTCTTCACGTCATTCCTTATGTTGCTATGGAAGCTTTTTTTATTCTTCCTATTTTTTTTGCAAAAAACTGTCGAAAAAAGGCTAAATTTGATACTTTTTGTTCCAACCGCCGCCTTTTTTTCAAATGTGACCAAAAAACCCCCGTAGGAACATAGCGGTTTTCCTACAGATTAATAATCATTTTGAAATGTTTGTTTCGGATTAAATTTGCGACCGCAATCCTGGCCACCATGGGACACCATTTTTCCACGCAATTTTACGCAAATAAAAACAATGTTAAACAATAAATAAAGAAATTTAAAAAAAATCATTTTGTATTCGTTATCGGTGCTCCAATTAGTAAAAAACAAAGTAGACCGATTACCTTGTCATATCCACCTAAAAAAAAAGCGAACATCGGCTATTTTTCGGGCGGTCACACTGTAATAATTCCTTAAGGGGTGCAGCCACTTTAGAGGTCGAAAAATAGGCCTTTTGGGGAGTTTTTTCTCAGAAAAACTACAAAATCAATCGAGAGTACAAGAAAGGGTGTTTATCATACATATCAGTGACTATATACAATGATTTTTTTTAAGCGCTTACTTTCATATGGCGGCGGTGCAGCGTTTATCTCAAACTGCATTTTTTAAGTTGGCCGGAAACATAACTTGAACAATTTTCAACCGATTCACGTGAAAGGTTCAATATATATTAAAAAATACATTGTCTATGGAAGTACGTAGGTTTTTTTTGCATAGTTCATTTGTTATTAACAATTACCTGACGAGATTTTTAACTTTCCAAAAATTTGCCTGAAAAATCGTCAGATAATTTTTAATAACAAATGAAGTATGCAAAAAAAACCTACGTACTTCCATAGACAATGTATTTTTTTCATATATATTGAACCTTTCACGTGAATCGGTTGAAAATTGTTTAAGTTATGTTTCCGGCCAACTTAAAAAATGCAGTTTGAGATAAACGCTGCACAGCCGCCATTTTGAAATTAATCGCTTCAAAAAATTATTGTATACAGTCACTGATATATATGATAAACATCATTTTTTGTAATCTCGATTTATTTTGTAGTTTTTCTGACAAAAAATCCCCAAAAAGCCTATTTTTTCGGCCTTAGAGTGGTGTAAGGCCTTAAGGGAGACTTTGTCCTTTGTGCCCAGCGGGAGATGTTAGCGGCTCAACATGGGCAGCTAGAAGAAGAGGAGGGATACCTCTATGGACCAGGCATTGCCGATTAGCGGTAATTATAAACACATTTGTGTAAACACATTACAAAACTTTAAACGCGTTTTTCTCGAAAACACGTTTTTAAAAATGGCTGACATTCTCCTCACCGCTGTAATTAACATATCGACCTGAAATTTGGAGAGCATACTCAGAAAATATGTCTTCACGGAATGACGGATCGTTTTTTCGATAGATACATTTTTGCATTTATTATTTATCTTTTTATGCGAAAAAAACGCGAAATTTCGATTTTTTTAAATTGCCGCCATTTTTCGTAATTTGTACTAAACGAAAAACCCATCCGTCATTCCATGACCAAAGGGTCACAGATTGATAATATGCTTTGAATTTGTGTTTCAGATCAACAAAGAGGGGGCAGTGACGTCAGCCGTTTACCTCCCGCGATTTGAGGACCCGTTTTCGCGGAGCTGCAACGGCCGCCATTTTGGTTTTTTTTTCTTAAAAAAAATTTTTTTAACGTTTTGTATATCATGAATAAAAGCAAGAAAAAAACCGCACTCAAAAAGCTTTACTCGTTTCCTTTAAAAAAAATAAAAAGTAAACACCTGAAATATGGCACTCCAAGGACAAAGTCTCCCTTAATCTATATTTTCTTTCAGCTTCTCCGTATGCCCTTTCAGACTTTTACGATCTCATTTTTTCAACCTCTACTTACTCATACTTCTCACTTCGCTATTTCCACTTCTTTTCTCCCCCCCCCCCCCCTCCCGGAGGGCCTACACCCACTCAGCACCCCGCTCCCATCGCAACTACAAGTACCCCACCAGGGTAGTCAGGCAACCTGATCGCGCCCTGAATCGAGCCCTATCAAAATATTCACGCGGCCACCTTGCGTTCTCTCAACCCTTTCGGCCACGCCGGGAAAACCGCCCGCATTTTCTCGTCATCCTTACCCGACGAATCGTACATTACGAAATCGTTGCCAAAATTGTGTCACGACGTTTCACGTGGAACAGTCCATATGCATGGTATTTTGTTTTTTCTTTATTCCTTTTTTTTTTAATACGGGGTACCATTTACAAGTACACGCTGAAGCGGAGCTCTATAATGCGCACACGAGCTCGCGGCTTTGTCCATCGAGCCGACTGACAATTAGCTGCCTTTGCCAGTACGAGCGGAGAGCTGCTGCTTTGTTTTCGGGGTTACTACGGCCCGGGCTTTATAAGCCCCCGCATCCGTCCCTTCGCGTGGGCATCCCCCCCCCCCGCTCCTTCGCCCTATCTCTCTTTTGCCTCATTCTGTTGTATGTTCCAGCTCCGCCTCGAGAAACGAGAAAAAAAAAACTACTTATTACGCTAATTATACGCGGGTGTGCGCGCGCAATGGGGATTAATGCCGCGGTATGTGTGTACGTGTGCCTCTCTCTTGCTGCACCCTCGCGATTATCCACCAACTGTCGTCGCTATATACACGGACATATATATATATATATATATATATATATATATATATATATATATATATATCGAGTACTAAACATGAAGTACATAACCAAGAGCATATACAGGATACATGTGCCTTGGTTAATACAATTTGATCGCTGCTGGTATGGCGTAGTAGATATATATTCATAAGTATAAGCGTGCGAGCGTTTTGATGGACTTTTTCACAAACGACTCATGCCTCGCTCTTTTTTTTATTTATTTTACCCTTTCCTTCTTCTCAATCTCTCTCTCTCTCTCTCTCTCTCTCTCTCTCTCTCTCTCTCTCTCTCTCTCTCTCTCTCTCTCTCTCCCTCCCTCGCTCATTTCCTCTCCCTTTCAATGTACATGTATGTGTGTGTGTGCATCTTTCTCGTGGTCGAAAACCACATAGGCAAATCAGAGCGTTAAACATGCAGTGCGCGAGAGAACAATGAATGCGGAATAAGACGGAAAAGAGATGTATGAAGAGAGCATAAGGTCGATTGAGACTAATGAGCCAACGTAAGGGAGCGTGTTGAATTTTGCTTCAGTTGGGAGGAAGCGGTTGCGGATTGCGGCCACTTTTTAGCAGTGGAAATGGTAGCATTGAAAATGCTTTCATGACAGTATATGTTTGTGAGGTAGGCTGGGTATGCAATTCTATGGAATGCTGATAGGTCTGAAAGGCGTGATTTATCTACTCTACGTGTGTGCAAAATTACAAGTCGATCGGCCCAGTAGCTTCTGCGAAAAATACACGCCTGATTTGAAAAAAAATGTTTTGGGAAAAACGCGTTTAGAGAGTCTCGTGCAGTTTGAATTTCAATGGTCCATCGCGGGTTTTATTTAAATATTTTAACGACACATTCTCAAGTTGCCAAACTATAAGAATATGGAGAGAAAAAAAAACAATTTTTTTGACCAAATACACTAGAATACGGCCTTAATCGGACTTTTTCAAAGTGATTCTTCGACGGATAACACTCGTCTGATATATGAATATTTTGTAACAAAATGTGTGATATGAAAAATGAAAGACAAACTTTTCCACGAGGAACTAGTTACGAGGATCAGAATATTTTACCGACTTATCGATTCCCCTAGAATTTGAAAAACTGTTAAATTAAGAAACTCATTTCGAACACCGAATTATCCTTTTCCTTAGAACCCATACGACTTATTTAACAAAATTCATTTGAATAAAAGTGAAATAACACGAGCCAAGATGCAGTACTTTTAGGCGGCCAGTACTTGGGTTGCTAGTTTTATTTTTACAATAGCTATCGTCCATGATTCATTAAAATAATCGCGGGATTATGAGTATTTTTGGTCTAGTATATCCACAATAACTTCTTACCTTCCAGTACTTTGTGTCGACCCGCTACCGCATTAATTAATATATATTGTATTGGGTTCTCCGGAAAGTTAGTGGCAACTTTTTCCTATTCGCCACCTACCGATGATCGGCACGAACTATCCGGACAACCCAATATGTTAGGATGGACAAAAAAAAATCTACAGTTGTGGGTCTCCCTCTTTTTATTACAATTGCAAAATCGTTTTCCTCTGCTTCGCGTAAAGAAAGGGCTCCGGTAAAAAATCTTACATGTTCGGTCTACGGATGAAAAGGGAAAAGCATTGCAAAAAGACATCGGATTTCAGTGTGCGGTGGGAGGTAATATTTTTTTACTTCCCCCTGGGGGAAACAATGTTTAATTGTGATTTAAATAAAAGAAGACCTAAAAAGTGCAACATATTTTTTTATTATTACACACTGTATATACATGAGTACACACACAGGTATATATAGGGTGTCTCAAAATGACCTGACATTTTAATTTATGTATAAAACGTATTATTTATTTGAAGAGTGCGAATATTTTCATTTTAATATAAGGTACAAACATGAAGGTTATGTGTGGAACGCAATATCCGATAAATGGCCGCCTCGTCCCTGTTTGCAACCGTTCACTCTTGCGACGAAATGTTCAATAACATTTTAGCATAATTGCGGACCAATTTCATTAATCGTGCGTCCAATTGCTTCATTGAGCTCCGAAATGGTCTGTGAATCATTGGCATACATTTTTCTTTTCAGATAACCCCAAAGAAAGAAGTCCAATGGCGTCAAATCGCACGATCTTGGTGGCCAATTGACATCACCGCGGCGCGAGCTAACACGACCATGAAACTTCGTCTGCAATAACTATGTAGTAACAATGCAGCAAATAACAATTATTATGCGTTGCTCGATCGTGTAATTCTCCATGACTAAATCTCAATACTTCCTCATGCCAATTGTCAAAAATTAGTATTCTATATTCGCCACAAAAAAATGGCGCGCTATTTAAAATGTCAGGTCATTTTGAGACAAGCTTTATATTTATACATATATATGCCAGAGTGTGTCAAAGAAAATATTTGTTGGGCTCTATACTTTTGATTACAATTCGACATTGTTTTCCCTAGGAGGAAGGAAAAGAACATCGTTAGCTCTCATTCTTGAGGCGGGGTATACATTTAGACCGGAAAGCATAAGCAATGTCGGGGCATTTTTTTAAATAAGAAATAATTATTCTACAATTATCAAACTTGAGGTACACTTTAATAGTATTTTTAAGTATACCAAACCATTTTTTAAAATTAATTCCTCATCAAAATGATGGAGCTGTGGCAGAGTGTTACAGCAAGGTCGCCGCGGGAGTTGCGAATCGGCGTGCAGTCTAGCTTTCCGTAGACTTTGATTTGCAAAAAAGATCAAACACTTTTTCAGTTAGAACATGTATAGTTTCTATCTGATGGTAATTAAAATGAAGAAACTGGAAATTTAAGAAAGAGGCACACATTTACAAAAAAAAAACAACATTTCTGTAAAATGTGGATTAAAAAAGTCGATTTTTTTTTTAAATTTCAAAACAATTCTCGTTAAGTAGAAGGTACCAATATTATCAATATTTCTACCAAGTTTCACCTCAATCGGCTTAAGGAGTGAGGTCTAGTTGGAACGTTAAAAAAAAGGCCTTTGTCCGTTTTTTTTTCGGCCAAACGATAAAATAATTTACAACAAAAGTTCTTCCGTTTAAAAGATATATATTTAATGTAAACATTATAAATTTTTTAAAGAAATATGTTCCAAAATATGAGCCGATACGTATCAATGGCCGAGGACGCTGCAAAAAAAAACAGGTTTTGCAGTGATCACTCTCACGCTGTGACGGATTATCCGAAACCAACAAAACGGGGGGAATCTTTAGTTAATGATATAATGCTCCGGTTGAACGAAGGGTTTTAAGAAATTTCCATTTTTCACAAAATGGCGGACGTTGAAAGTCAAAAGTGTTGTTTTGACCAAAATTTCACTTAGAAAAATTGACTATAAAAAAAAAAATAATTGTCCAAAAAAAATCCTTCGTTCATCCGGAGGAAAACTATGTAGGGGAGACCGGGGCAAAATGGTATAGCGGGGCAAAACGGTACCGGGGCAAAACGGCACTGGGGCATAATGGGATCGGGGCATAATGGGATAGCAAAAAAATGAAGTTTCTTGGTGCTTGATTTGGGGCAAAATGGGATAGGGGCAAAATGGGACAGAGAGGAGTGGAATATCAAATTGGGGCAAAATGGGACACACAAAAATGAAGTGTCGCAGCCCGCTGAATTTGGGGCAAAATGAGATGACAGAAAAATGCATGCTTCGGCTCTATGAAAGAGCTGTTGAAACATAATCTAATCTAAATGGTGCTTGTGGTTCGTTTCAGTCCACATATACGCAGATAATACGGACTGACCGATATATTTGTCGACACATATCCGTCGATTTCATGGGGAGCGGCGGTCCTAGTTTCATAAAACAATTTACGTAAAAATTGACAAGAGTTAGATTTTCATTAATGGCTTGAAAATCAGTATCAGTAACGTGCAGTTGGCAGAAAATAAATTAAAAAAAAAACAAAGAAAGAAAAAAACAAAACAAAAACCATAAACTGCACGCGTCAGATTATAAAAATTACTTGATTATTTAAATAATTAATAACGACAAAGAAATTGTACCAATCGAATAAGAAGGCTCAAATAACAATTTACGTCAAGTTTGAAAATGAAAAATTAGTAATTTTTTGAATTTTGAAGTACTTAAATTTATTGGATTCAACGAATCCTGACGAGCCGAGCACGAACTGTTGTTGTAAAGTAAAAAATAATAATAATTGTTTAAGCGATTGAGTTAACAAATAAAAATTGTCGTCTTCTTTAATGTTAAATTACTACGATTAATCAAATTTCAACGAAATCGAACGAGTCGACCTTGAAACATTGCCTTAACCGCATGTCCAATCATTATATTTGGTCAAACAATGAATATCAAAAAATCAATTGAAGTTTTAGACTGCATTAATAGTCATTAATGCATTAATAGACTACACCAAATTTGCGAAGATTCTAACCGAATGATAACAAATTATTATTTAAACAATTTCATTAACAATTAAATTGTTCGAATCGAATTGTTACGCTCGATTAACAATTTCCAAGAAATTTCAGAAAATGCCGATCGTACAATGAAGAATAAATATTTGAACAATTCAATTAACAAATGAAAACCGCTGCAGTCTTTAATATTAATCAATTATTACGCGTAATCGAATCTCAACGATATAAAATGAGTCGATATCAAAATACGTCTTTAAAAATATGCTAATTAATGCAATTTAGTTAAACGATAAATATCAACAAACTTATCGTATCACCTGGATTGTTAAGCTCAATTAACATATCCATTGTTTTATTGAATGCATCGGCCGTAGTTTCGTGAAAAAATAACTATTTCCACAATAATAGAACTTTTTTTCATCCGCCATATTGGATTTTCAGTTTTTCATTCCAAACTCCTATCCTCAATTCATGATTTCGATATTCTGAAATCAATGTCTTATGTTTTTATTCGTTATCTAAACGATTACGTATTTATTCATCTATCATTATTTCGCAACAAAATCATGAGGTACATTTTATTGTTGTTGAACCCTAGTCAATGTTATTTTCGTTTAGCAGTGAGACGCCATACGCGTCCATTGTGAGTCGTTTTTCCTGGATTCGTTGTAATTCATGCGAGAAATGGGCCCACTATTCATGCGCCCATGCTGACGATAACTTAATCTAGTACGTTTGCGACAATTGTGCCGATAAAAATTAGCTTAGTTAAACAAGCAATAAAAATTAAACATTGCCACCGTTAAATTATAGTATCGTAAGTAGAGTGTGACCCAAATATCGTGTAACATTCAATAAAAACTGTTTTCACTCATTTATTACCCCTCGTTTTTTACCCCTGCATTTCTTTCGTTTCTGCATCGAATTATTCCACTGTCCCATTTTGCCCCGATCCCGTTTTGCCCCAACCGCCTCTTTCTGAGGAGCCTGATTTTCTCCGGCCCATTTTACCCCAGTCCCGTTTTGCCCCAATGAAGTATTTTCCAGCTGTGTTGATTTTCACTATTCCATTTTGCCCCAAACCCGTTTTGCCCCGGTCCCATTTTGCCCCGGTCCCATTATGCCCCGCTATACCATTTTGCCCCGGTCTCCCCTATAGAAGAAGCGATATAAATTTCAACCCGATCGATAAAGCCGTTCTCGAGTTACATTGATCACCGACTTCGAAAACATGGTTTTGAGAAAAACGAGTTTAAAGTTTTGAGTTTACTTTATATGGCTCAAACACGGCGTCCTTCAAAGTTATATATTTCTGCGAATAATGGTCTGATTTACATTCAATTAGTCGGAAAATACTCGTAAAATATTATACTTTTAGAAAAGGAAAAAAAATCGATTTTTTGAAAATTCTAACTAGACCTCCCTCCGTAATAGTTTTTGAATAGTCCTGCACGCCAATTTCGATAATGCAGTTTTGAGAAAAACTGACGGGTTGTAACGTTTGAAGTTTTTCGAATTTCGCTTTGAAACTTCAGGATAATTATTCTACATACATGGTTCCATCGTTTGAAGAAAAAAAAAGGAAATCAATTTTTTTATCCCTGTAAATGTATATCCCGCCTTAACTAAAATCTGCCATATTTATACAATATTCCTCCATAACCCAGAGATTTGGCAACAGACTCTAAAGCGTCCCACGTTATTTTTTGCCTTCTTCTCTATCCCCCCCCCCCCCCCAAAGATGTTTGGCCCGGGCCACCGTTCTACGAGAAGTAACGGGAATTATCCTTCAGACAATTGCAAAACTTTCGATCACTTTGGATAATTGCAAAATTATATTAGAGCAATATAATTCATTATATGGAGCTGTATATTATCTTCGTAAAATAATAAATTAAATTAATTACATTATTCCAACATTATTTGGCAATTATCCAGTGATCGAAAATTGCCCAATTACCTGAAATGTCCGAAAACTTTTGGACTGAGTGTATCTCTAAATACAATTGAAAGTGGTAAATTCACAGAGATTATGAATACTTTCTTTTATTTTTAAATATTACGACGATACTTTGCACACATACTTCGAACATGTAGAAATATTTATATAACGTTGGCTATTCGCAAATCCAGCTGTTTTGAGAACCGCGCTCGAAATGGTGTTTATACAAATATGATTACATTTATTACCCAAGGTGATTTTGAAGATACAGGGGTTTACATAATGCTGAATATGGAGACCATATTCTGTTGTAGGGACGGACCTCGAAATCGAGTGTCGTCAACATCTTCTCGCCATACATGCAATTACGTGCATGTGTGCGTTGGGTGTGCGCGTTGGTGTATGGAGGAATGCGATTTCTCATGCTCCAGGCAAAACACACACAAAACCACGAGTGTACGATATATATCGCGGCTTGTTCTGCGCTATTGCGATACGGATCAGCGAGTCCTCATTGGCCTCATCGTATGATCGGAGTCATTCGCGGAGACCACCTCCAGAAGCGAGTCCCGAGCGCTCATTGGCCACCGATCGAGCCTTCATGTCGTGCGTGTTAAAGGCACTGAGACGATCTCGGTACTGTTCGCAACATACGGACAAACTCGCGTGGCATACTCCGCGAACAAGAAAGTGAGAGAAAGAGACATTTCACGCGGTGGGAAGTTTCTCGGTTTATCGTCATCGGATACACCTCGACGTCACGCAGGCATCAAAATTGAGCAAGGCGAATATATCAGCAAAGATGTGTGCATATCGATTGCAGGTATACTTTTTAAGGGGTTAGGCTATAGTGAAAATCTCAAAAAGATCGTTTGTCGATTAAGGTCGTCACATCGCCGGGCTTCAATCCATAGGATTTTCATAATTTTTTTTTTGAGCTTCACTAAATATATTAATAATCGTCCTTGTAAAATTTCAGGGTCGTTTATCGACCTCAGTACGGAGAAAAGAAATATTAAGGCGTTACTCCCACTTGTAGCGCAAAAAGGCCTTCTTCATGAATTTTTTAAACGAAAACTGCAAAACTTTTTTGATCGATCAATATACCATCTTAAAGAACACATCTTGAAGAACTTTCAGTAATTTTTTTATTGAAAATTATTACATTGTTTAGTGGCAAATGGCCGTCAATGAAATAATGTTTTTATACACACGGTTTGCGGTGACCAACATTGCGGCGAAGTGGATCATCTGAAAAAAAAATGCGGATGGATTTAGTCAAATATAAGTATAAACTAGTCTTTAATCGAAGGATTTTAAAAAATATTCATTTTTCACAAAATGGCGGACAGTCAAAGTTAATGGTTCGATTTTAACGAAAAAAACGGCCGTTTTTTGGCTATAAAACGGCAATTTTTTTTCGAAAAAAAAAATCGAACGATTAAAGACTACATTTTTATGTATTAAATAAGCCTGCAAACTTTCAAGAAGATCGGTTCATTAGTGTTCGAGTAATCTTGGTCACCGACTTCAGAAATGCCATTTTGAGAAAAACGCGTTTAAAGTTTCAATTTCCGGTCGTTTACACAACGGATTCTTCTCTTTCAACGCTCATATCTCAGTCAATTTTGTTCAGATCGACTTGAAATTTTCAGGACATATTCTCAGATACTTGTACTTCAAAAAAATGCAATAAAAAAATCGATTTTTTCAAAATCGCAAGTGGGGGTAACCCCTTAAAATTGCGTATTTTTGTGAAGGAATTACGAGACGACATGCAAAAACCCAATTTCCGGTCGCTACAAAAGTGTATATAATAGTGGGAATACGTCAGATTCATAAAGATAATCAGATTTACATACTTAACACTTGTAGTAATCCAGTGCTCTCAGAAAAAATTACGCTTATTGACCTAATTTTGATGTAATATCAAGTTTAATTTGAACTTCCAGTATTGGATTTATTGCCACTTGCTACGATAAAGAGACGTGACAGCAAGGCAACAGCTGACTGTAGTCCTAACCGCATCTCACTCATTCGAATTTCCACACATATTTCATTTTTAACCGACTCATTTCGCCGACACTAATTTTCCACGCTTTTTACCAGTCGTGGCCCGAATACAATGCTTTATATTTTCCGCACCTGGCATTGTTTTGACAGATCGACGTTGAAAAGCACGGAGGTTAAACTCACCTGTTTGAGTAAAAAGATACGGAGATAGAACTAATATTGCCAAATATCAAACCTAGAAATACTGGGCGAATCGTTGGAATAACTATTTTTTTTTTTCATTTTTCTAATTAAATGTGAACATTTATTCAACAGTTTACACATGGAAAATTTCGTTATTACAATTTTTTTGGATATGTTGAAAATATAAATAGTACAAGTCTCAAAGATGATCAGTGGTATGACTAGTGTGAAGCGATAGGACTACTTTAAGGCAACTCAAATTGAAGACGAAGGTCCAATATGTGGTGCAGGAATCGCAGATTGAAGGTAAACTTATGATTACAACGATAGAAATGTTAGTAAAACCATAACCGCGTTTTTCCCTAAACGATGTTTTTAAAAACGGTGTACACGATCTCTCTATATCTAATGAACGGATTTACTTGGAATCTGGTACACTTATTCAGTGTAATGAAGGGTTACCCCGAAATTAGATGAAATTTTTATTTCATTTTGAGGTATTTACAAGCAAAGTTTTAACCGCCTTTAAAAACTTAGAAATCGTACCGTTGAAAGAAAAAGGTTGCACGAATATCGTGATCATGTTTGTAATACTAAAAAAATAATGGAATAACAATAATGAAACAATCAAGTGGACAGGGCTCAGCTGTTCGATAATAGCGACCTAACTTTTTCTAGTAAAATAGTGGCGAAATGTCTTTTTTGCCGGCAACTTTTTTCTTCGCGGTAGAATTAATTACATCAATGTCAGGTCATTTTGAGACACCCTTTAGTAGTTGTACTTCACCGAGGTTTTTCTCCTAAAATATTTTTTCATTCATTCTTAATAATAATGATGTCATTTTTTCTCGAAAAATCGAAAAAAAGATTCGAAATTTTTTTTTAATGATTGTAACCCGACGAAAAAAAGAGCGGTCAAGTCCTAGCCAATATTATCTATTTTTTAAAACGCATTTTTTTCGTTCCGGATCAACCGGGTGGCCAAAATCAGGTACACCGTTGAACCCCTCACGTTCAAAGATCCTTCGTGAGTTTGCTTATGAATTCTTTAATTATTATTTTTGTTTAATAAAATTTGGTCAGACATTTTTGTTAATGTACATAAAATTTAATGTCCAAACCATTTTTCAATCATGTTACTTATACCTTCGAAATCGATTTTTTTAAAAATAACTCTGATGTTTGGATCATCACAGTAGTCTAACCCCTTGAAAGCAATCTTGTCGAGGGTCAATATTTTGGACGATTTTTCACATTTTTGATAGGTTTATTTAGAGATATTGATATAAAAGTCGTTACACTTTATGAATACCCTTTCGAAATAAATTAAACAAATTTTTTAAATGCATTTATGTAACCCAAACAAACTTTGAACGCGTTTTTCTCGATGAATTATGAAATTTTAACCACATATTTTTTTCAACTATAGCTCTAGCGCACATCAAGGATTTTTTAAAATTTTGACATTTACTTTTTTTGCCAAAAACCGGTGAAAAAAACGTTTTTTTGTTTTTTCGAAAAATGTCCGGCATTTTGTTATTTTTGCATATATGAAAAATCGTATGACATGCGTTATAGCCATTGACATACTGAATCTAAAACCGTTTAATTTTTTTGTTTCGCATTATCCATCTCCGAGATTTCATCACCAGCACAGACCTACAATTTTTTAGGACTTTTTTTAACTACCATTTTCATCTATAAATAGTGACTTGAATAAATGAAAAAAAAATTAATGTATTTCGAAAGTGTATTTATTAAGTGTAACAGCTTTCATATCAATATCTATAATATAAGCCTATTGAAAAAATTCATGAAAATAGCCCTTTTTTAGCGTCTAAAGTGAGAAGACCCCTTAATAGTTTCGTCGCTATTTAAAATGATCATATTTCCTCATGGGATCAACTCGTGCATCTTTGCCCTACGTTGTATTAAAAAAGTGGGTTTCTTTTTTACCACTACCGTTTCCCAGAAAAAAATCGAAATTTGGCCGTTTTTTTTGAGCTTCTAGATAGATGTAGCCCCTTAAGGAGAGATATACATCTAGGAGCTGGCAAAAGGTCATTTTTGTGATTTTTTTTCCAGAAAAACTATTTGAAATTTCGGATTGGGGTTTTAATTATCTAAAAGTATATACATTCAAAAATATGTTTAAATTTCTTTATTTAAAAATATCAAAAATATACAAGGATATTGTATGACCCTTGGAGCGTCGTAAAAAAATCTGCGTATATCCACTGGCGTTTCTTCGAAAATGATCTGAAAAAAAAAACCAAAAAATTACTAAATTAGATACTATAATCTAGTACTTGTCATAGCCAATTTTGAAAATATCGACTTATGACAAAATGGCGGACGTTTGAACATAAATAGTGATTTTTGGGCCAAAAATTAGATATTATTATGCTTATAAGACAAAATCTAAGTAACGGGAAAAAAAATCCTGTGACAAGTACTAGATAATGGTGTATAGAATAACCACAAAAACCTCAAGGCAACCGGTTCATTGGTTTTCGAGAAATGTTGGGTATCGATTTGAAAAACGTGATTTTGAGAAAAACGCGTTTGAACATTCGGTAATGAATAAATCATGAAATTTGTCAACTTACATGGAATCATTGATACCAGTGCCCATAGTGCAGGTCTTCTACGGTCGACGGAATGTTCATAGCTTCTAAATCCTCGACTTCGACCATCTAGGTGTATGTCTCCCCTCAAAAAGGGCCCGCGCATTGACCCCACGGACCATTACATTTTTTGTCTTGCGGCTGAAGATTTCGAAAAGACCAAGGTCGAGGAGGACGAGGCAAAAAAAAAACACGCCAGAAGGATTTGCAACCGAGAGAAAGAGAAAAAGAAAGATCGCTTCTGTCGTTGAGGCGTTGGATGTATGCCAGAAGCGTTAAGGATTGGATTGAGAAAGGCGCGATCCACATGGTGTTGAGATGCTTTTTCGTTTCTCTTCGGGCTACTCTCTTCTCTCTCTCGCTCTTCCGTTTGTCTTTCTCCTTTCCTCCCTCTGTTTAATTAGCAGTCCAGAGAGAGCGAGACGCCATATACCCAGAACTCAATCAGATCCCTTCATAAGCAAGCATCTCTCGCTATACGGACGCTGCCTCCAACGCTCGGTTTGCCCCCTTGCCTTCTTCCGATCCTGTGGACCGCATGCATAATTCGCTAAAGTTTGCCCCCCTCGCGAGATGGACTGCTTCTGACCGGGTGTGGGTGACGGAAGACAAAAAAAAACCCCGGTCAGGCGCAATCTCTCGAGAACCCAAAGAGTGAGCAAACCCTGAACGTCTTTGGTTTTGGGGTACCACTTCGTTTCGGGGATTGCAGAGACCAGTAAATAAAGAAGCGCAAGACATCTCGCAGCTTGTTATATTGCCGAAATGTCACTATACGGAAAATTGCAGGGCATTGACGCCTAGACAAATTTTGCTATCAACAGATGGAACCAATAACATCTTTGAATTGAATGAAAAATGTCAATTGCCAAATATCCATAGATTTTTATGCGCAAGCTATTTTTTCAATGATTTCCAACATATTTTTCAATGGAATACGTTATACTTGTTAAATTTACAATGTTACTTCTGTCACATCGACAAACGAGTTGAAAGTCGTGGGAAATACCACCCTGTACATTGACATTTATGGATATTTGGCCGATGACATTTTTAATTCAATTGGAAGATGTTACTAGTACATTTACAACGATCGCAAAATCGATTTATTTAGTTTTTTTGTAAACAAACCATATACCTATGTTTGTAAAATATTTTCACAAAGTTTCAAAGCGAAATTCGAAAAATCCCAAACGTTACAGCCCGACAACGCTGTACCTCCTCGTTCAGATTCGGCGCAAGCGTAAACTTCAAACGCGTTTTTCTCGAAACTGCATTTTCGGAATTGACGGGCAGGATTACTCAAAAATTATTAAGCGGACCGAGTTGAAAGTTGGTAGAAATATTGATAATATTGCTACCTTCTACTTGACGAGAACTGTTTTTGAAACATTCGAAAAAAAAACTACTTTTTTAATCCAAATTTTACAGCAATTATGCGTGAAATGCCGATTTTTTGTCGATACGGTCTCTTAAATCTGCATTTTATTTATTTCAATTGCTGTCAAATGAAAACTATACACGTTCTAACTCAGCGGTTCTCAAACTTTTTTGGCGACGGAAGCCCGTTGAAACACTAAATATTTTATAGAGCCCTAAAACAAGCAAAACCTGGTTTTATGTTTATTTTTTAATGAAAATCATACGAAAATAGGTACTTTACATAACAATTTCATCAATTTACAGTAGAATTAATACATTAAGCCCTTATATACCCGAAAACTTTCAGAAATTTCGATTTTTTCATTATTTTTATTCCACTAGTCTGAACGGTTAGGAATATTTTAAGCTTCACAGAAATGAAAATTCCAAAAATAAGGTGAGATTGCATTTATAATGGATACCGAGCGGCGCGCCCGACCGCAAACTTCAAAGCCGTTTTTCCACGATTCGATTTTTTGAACTCTGTGAACCGACAGAAAATTAAGTAAAAAAATGTTAACTTTTGAATTTTTATTATACCTACTTTTTAAAATAATATTTTTGGATCACACTGAAGATACATTTATTATGCAATTATAAATATGTTCATTTTTTTCAGACACACACCGATGCCGGGAACTTTCACTATCAACGTGCGCGCAAAAAAATACATTGCTTTATTGTGTTATATCTCCGCCATTCGTTAATATTTCTAATTTTTTTTATATATACTTAGCCATGTGTATAAATGATCTGTAAAAAAATGTGGTAATTATGCAGTATGAGGACTTTTCCGAAAAACGACGAGAAACTTTTTTTTTCACCATGATGTTGTTTACTCCATTATAAGATAATTATGCAGGATGATGACTTTTCCGAAAAACGACGAGAAACATTTTTTTTCACCATGATGTTGTTTATTCCATTATAGTAAGTGATATTCCGTCGGGGAAGGCTGACATTTCCCATTAATTCCATACGTTATGGGGTTTCAAAGTTTCCAGAAACATGTAATATATCGACGCCTCGCTAAACACCTACGTGTTTCCTTATAGATAGTGCATATGTTTTGATTTCGTGACCACAGCTGTCTTGTTTCCGGAAACAGGTAACATTTCGCTGCCTCTTGTGTGTTGTCGCTAAGCCGCTACGTGTTTCCTAAGGGCCAACCCAATTAAACAAACCCAAACAAGCCGAAACAAATCCAAACGAACTCCCTGCTATAGGCGTCGAAATATTTAAAAATTCCCTATTTTATCACGTGTTTCCGCGAACTTCAAAACCCCATAACTTATGGAATTAATGGGAAATGTAAGCCTCCCCCGACGGAATATCACTCAATATAATGGAATAAACATGTTGACGGTGAAAGAAAAAAATTCCCGTCGTTTTTCGGAAAAGTCCTCATACTGCATAATTACCAAAAATGTTGTCAATGTATGCGTCATTATTTTGTTTAACCGTGTCTAGAAAAGTCCTTTCGAAAATCGCGTACATAAGGCCTTATGTATTAATTGTACTGTAAATTCATGAAATTGTTTCCATCTACTCCACATGCTACTGCGTCGCAATTTTTTGTACGCTGTTATTTCGCGACTGCAACATTCCTTCCTCACGACTTTTCGGAAGTATCTCATTTCTAAAGTTTGACGTTTCCGGATTCCGAAAGCCTGCCGAAAAAAAGCTCCAATAATTTTTGCAAGCCTCAGTGTACCGTTGCATAGACGAACCGGATCCCAACGAGCCAATATTGGCATTTCCTTAAAAACAACGAGCCAATGAGCAGTTCACTGAATTCAGTCTCAAGGTTGCCCAACTCCGCAAAACGTTGAAGCACCAACTTTGCGCCAAGTGAGGGAAGCAAGAAAGAAGGCAAGAACAAACGCATTGAACTGGTGATCTTTTGCTCCCGTCCGGCCAAAAGCAATTCGTATCGAACATTGATCGGTTGTGCTCGCGTTCCATGAGCCAAAGAGGCCAAAACACGAAACACCGAATTGGCGAGGACGAACAGCTTGCGCGACCACCGCCACTCTCGGAATCGTTATTTTATCATCGATCAAGAGAGAACGAGAGCGAGAGAGAGTGAGCAGTTTCGGTCCATGCGCGGATTACCATTTCAAATGTTAACGTCTCCTCGCTCACCTGGGCTCCTTGGCCGGTTCTTATGGCTATATACGTGCACACGTGTCTCCCTTACCCGTGTATAGTTGTCTCGCCTCGATGTATATATAAGGCTACTCCCAACCACTCTTTAGCGGGAGGCTTTTTTTACACCGGGTGGTCCATTTGGCAAGATCTTGGTGAGGGTCTCGCGTCCGTTTGAACTCATCGGGTGGAGCAAGGGATGAGCGGGTTGCGCGGGGAGGGGGGAGGGTTATTATTTAGTTTAGCTCTCGCTCTCTATCTGCTCATCTTCGGTGTATGCTCGACGGGCTCATGTGTCCGTTAAACATTACTTACCCACACACATACACACACACACACACACACACACACACACACACACACACACACACACACACACACACACACACACACACACACACACACGCACGCACGCACGCACACACATACACACATGTATATATATATTTATATATCCACCTCACACTTTATATATCCACACATATTTATATATCCACCTCACACACACACACACACACACACACACACACACACACACACACACACACACACACACACACACGCACGCACGCACGCACACACATACACACATGTATATATATATTTATATATCCACCTCACACTTTATATATCCACACATATTTATATATCCACCTCACACACACACACACACACACACACACACACACACACACACACACACACACACACACACACGCACGCACGCACGCACGCACGCACGCACGCACACACACACACACACACACACACGCGCGCGCACGCACACGCACGCACGCACGCACGCACGCACACACGCACACACACAGACACACACGCACGCACGCACACATGTATATATATATATTTATATATCCACCTCCTCCCGCGCTTGCACTTATTTCTGTGGACCTCGCCGTCTTTCTTCGCCAAGTTCATCCAATTGCATACGTTTCTTCAGCATCCACTCATCTTCCTCGCGCCTACCCATCTATTTTCATTCTAATCGGAGTTACACCACCATGACCCCGAGGACCTGAACTTTTCATTGATCGGGAAAATTTCTCATACGGAAAGGGTGTCTCCAAACGACCTGGGACTTAAATTTATTCATAAAGCGTATTATTTATTTGAAAAGTACGAATGTTTTTATTTTAATATAACGTACAAAGATGGAGGTTATGTGGAGAACACAATATCCGATCAATAACATAAACGGCATGGACTTGAAAGACTTACTCTTTCAACAAGATGGCGTAAGTTGCCACATTGCGGGCGAAACAATGCAGTTATTGCAGATGAAGGTTCATAGTCGTGTTTTTTGGCGGCGATGTGAATTGGCCACCTTCAATTGACCAACATTCGTTCTCCCAATATACACCCCCCCCCCCCCGCCTCTTGTCGGTGAGTCGACAATTGATCGATAAATTATATTATCGACAATTGATCGATAAATTATTTGTTATTTGTTCATTTGGTTTTCACGTTTGTAGTATTATATGCTTTTTCTCACCACCGCGGTGCGTAGGATTCTTACCCACCAAAATCTCTCTTTCTTTCTTACTCCCCCGCCCTTTGTTCTTGAAAATGATATGTAAAGAGAATTTGAGAAAATACGAACATTATCCCAATAATTGATTATTTGTAAATTAATGTGTGTCCGTTTGTTTATTTGTTCACTTGTTTGCCCTCGTTTGTTGTTGTCGATTTTTCGTTTAATATAAACGTAATATTTGTTTATGTGTTAATGGTAAAGTTCGTTTATTGAATATAAACGTAATGTTCCTTGATTTTTGCCATTGATTTGTTTAATATAACCGTAATGTTTATTTGTTTGTATGATATAAACGCCATGTTTGTTTGGTTGTCTACTTGCTTATAGAAATTGTCATTAAGGGGCCAGTCCACTTAAAAAAATTCGAAAAATCCAAAGCAATCAAGACTTGAAGAAATCGACGATGATGAGCAATCAGAAAGAATTTTGTACGGTGCAGGAATTGCCGATTGAGTTTAGATAAGAGTTTTTCATAGTGTAAACATCAAACGCGTTTTTCTCGAAACAACGTTTTCAAAATCTAGGTCCATCGTATCTCTAAAAGTAATAAACCGATTCTCTTGAAATTTGAACCACATATTGTAAAAATGATTCGCAACAAGATGACCCTCGATGGTTTAAAAATTTTGATTTTTACTATGGTTGCGAAAAACTGCGAAAAACGCGTTTTTTAAAAACTTTTTTCGTTTTTCATCTGCCATTGTTTATTTTTTTATCAAACTTTATATCCAAGGGTTATTTTGTAGCTGGTGTCATACTGAATCTAATGGACTTTGATTTTTTTGCTTTAGACAAGTCGTTGCCGAGTTGTGATGGAGCTACCTAGCCCACCTATTTTTGAGACGTTACGTTAAACTATAGTTTTTGTACTTAAAAATGAATAAAAATGGATTAAACATTTTTTTAAATGTATTTCAAGACTTTATTTAACAAGCCCAACAACTTTTATTTTCATATCTTTTATAATATCCTTTAAAAAATCGCGAAAATAGCCTTTTTTCGTGGCTCCAAAGTGGACTGGCTCCTTAACTACATAGCGTAATGCTCAATAGCCTAAATTCCATTCCACACGTTCAACTGAGAAAGATTCATTGAAATGAATTCCCGAGTGCTCGAGTTATTAAAGAACAAATATACAGACAGACAGACTTTTTTTTAAACAATGTTTTTAGTCACTCTAATTAACGTAAAGGATATGTAAGGAAATTTTGTGTGGATGAAAAAAAATAGCGACAAAGCACCCTTTACAGTTCTATTTCATGTATGGATATAGATAGATCTAGATAGGAGATAGATATATAGATAGATATATAAAATATATATAAATAGATATCAGTGTAGAGACGGTACACGTCCGTGACAAATCATCGCAATTTACGAGGTTTCAGAATTGGGCCGTTGGACTAAAATACAACCGAATGCAATTGGACGACAAAAATTAATTCAGACTAAATTTGTCTGAGTTTATACGCCCAAGGATTTGTGTTTTCATTTGTAATACTTTCGACTATGAATAAAGAAGATTGATGTTATGAATAAATGCATTTATTTTTCGTTTACAGCACGGACTCATCACGACTCAGATGAACAAATTGTTGATAAAGTGAAACGTGCGAAACACGAGAATGGTATTGAGGCAACTCCACTCTGATGATAAAAAATATTGTTAAATTTTGTATTGGGCCACGCGTTTTCAGGTGGTACTGTTTTTTTTATATATTTTAATGTCGCTAGTGTAAAGTCAACTTACTATTTATAAGGTCAGAAATGAGCTGTTCAATTAAAGTTTTTTTGCACCAAGACTTTTTAGGTATTCAGCGTTGATATATTGACACGTTTCCCAATAAGAGTCGGCCCATACTCCATTTGAATAAAATTCAAAAAAACTCTCGCACACTCTTACACTAACAAAACGAGGAGAGCTCATACTAACAGAACAATCATAATGTCATTACTAAACAAAAACGTTGGTATACCCAGCTAAGCTTGGGTCGCCTGCTGTCGTAGTTGAGCGAATCAAATTGTTTGGTTGATCCGAGTGAAGTTTTGTGATGATAATCAAACGCTGTTTCAATCTACTGCACTATCAGGTAGATGAAGATACTGCACTGTCACTACTATCAGGTCGATGAAGTTTTGGCTAAGATCAGTAAACATTGAATTGGACGCTTGCAACCGTTACATTTAATTGGACATCCTAATCCCGATCTTGCGGTGATATAGCAGTCAACCGGTATCCATTATATTCCGATCTGAACCATGATCTAGAAAAATCCACTAAAAATGAGCAACCCAGTTCGCATCGAGATAAAAGTTCTTCGACTTGAGTCCGTTGTTTCTTCAAGTCACCGTAGTAATTGACGAGATGGAGGACTTCTGTTGCATAGGCAGCTGTCGTAGTCGAGCGAATCAAATTATTTGGTTGATCCGAGTGAAGTTTTGTGATGATAATCAAACGCTGTTTCAATCTACTGCACATTTGATCAGGTCGATTAAGTTTTGCCTAAGATCACTAAACATTGAATTGGACGCTTGCTACCGTTACATTCAATTGGACATCCTAATCCCGATCTTGCAGTGATATAGCAGTCAACCGGTATCCATTATATTCTGATCTGAACCATGATCTAGAAAAATCCACTAAAAATGAGCAACCCAGCCCGTGTCGAAATCAAACCTTTTCGACTTGAGTCCGTTGCATCCTCGAGTCACCGTAGTAATTGACGCGACGAAGAACTTCTGTTGCATAGACTCTATGCAACAGAAGTGCAGCTAGCACTTGCTCTGTGCCATTGAGCCTGCTATTATTTCAGGTCGTACCAGTCGAATCGGAGTATTCAAAAGGCCCGCATTGTTGGATCGTGAACGCGGCACGGAATAGTCTTCGATGTTTCACGTTGCTACGAAAGTTGCGTTTTTCCAGGTATAACGGGCGATTGACATTCACGAAGCTTCGATCCGATTGGCAAGGCGTTGCCACGCTCGTGAGAATAGTAAGAAGAAAATTCTAATCGTGGGGAAAAGCAACGAACGTGAACATTTCTCGGCATGTGTATGTGTATATGTTCCAGTTTCGAATAGTTCCGGGTCGATTCTTATCCGCGTTGTTGAATTGATCAAGGGAACATCTATGTTCGATGATACTGGGTGTATTTTACTGCGGGTAATAAACGAGTAAATCGATCGGTTGAACGAGAGGATGAAAAGAGTGAGAGACGTATAGACGAGCATGGGTTTGAGTACTCTGTAATATACTGGCCAGCAGGTACTTTGCTGCCATCAACTCTTCGCGCAGCACCTTTTAATATACAGACTTTATACGACTGTATAGCCGAGTGTAAACACGCGATATTGTGCCGGTGTATATACGAGGCAAATCTCTCCTCAACCTACCGAAGACACGAGCACACGGCGCGTTGCAAGTTTGCAGTTCTCAAAGCAGCGTCGCTCTCCTCTGTGTGCCCAGTTAATTACTCGCGTAGTAAATTATCCGGTAATGAGGTGCCGGCTTGATGCCTGAGGCATCTTAGTCGCTCTTTGCCACTCAGCCACGTATTCTTCCGCAGCTTCTCTCTTGTTTTCTTACCACGAGCGAGAAGAGTCGGAATGGTGGTGCGATGAGGTGGTGAGAAGACCTCTTTGACTTCTCAACTCTCCCTCTCTCTCTCTTTCTTTCCCTTTCTGTTTTTTTTTTGCTTTTTCAAAGCTCTCTCTTCGCTAGCCTGCAGAACAGAGAACCAATAAATCCGTTGAGGCCTCAAGAAGGGATATTGTTAGTTGTGAGGTAAATCATCTTGGCGCACACGGCTGCGAATGTTTCTCACTCTCACTTGCCATCTTATTCGCTTCTTTTACCTTTTTTCTTCTTCTATGGAGCACCATCCACCTTTTCCTTCTGCTCCTTCACCTTCGTCCTTCGTCTTGTCTCCATACGTTTTCTTCGCTCTGCCTCTCTTGCTCTTTCTCCGCGTCTTCCTCGGGCATTCGTTGGGTTCTTTTCTCCCTCCTCGCCCGCAGACGTCGGTTACGTGGCGATGCTGCGCGAAGTTGTTACCCGCAAGACACACCGTGGTAACTCGTCGAATACCGCGAACACATCGCCACCTTTCTTCCAGGACCGAGGCCTCCCCGTAGCCGGTCCAGTTAGCGTCAATAGGCGGACACATGGCTTCGTCATTAGCGTCATCAGATCCGTAACGCCTGCACGACGAGCCCCACCAGCTCTTTCCAGAGGGAACGCTTCAGCACTCGGTACGTAGCTTCGGCACACGTTACCACTTCCTACACAGTGTATCCTTGCAATAAGCCATAACACTCATACGGATATACACACACACACGCACCCGTACACATATAAATTCCCGTCAATCCTTCTTGGGCCAAGTGGCCGGATCATCCTCGGGGCAAGCTTCGTCGTATAGATTCTCCATTGTTTATCGCGGATGGCAGCAACTTGCAGTAAATGCAGGATAGTGACCTGTAGAACCAGCATACAACGTGGACTGGCTCGGTGGGATATGGAATTGGCAGCATCTCGGAAATTCTGGCTACGACGATAAAAATTGGACGTCGATTTTTGTTCACTGATGATCTTGAGCTAACGACCGTGAAAACGTTGACTAATCAATTTCATGACGGGGGGAATTCTCTCGTTTTTTATCTCGTAAGATCTCTCTTTCTCCCGCTCACTCTCCCTTTCTCCGAGACACCTAGAGTCAAATGGTGGGAGGACTCTTATGTGTTGTACTGCGAGGATTATTAATGACGCGAGGGCAGAGAATCTTTCTCTGCCTGCATCACGAGAATAACTCTCGTCCTGATGCTTCTATGTGTATACAAGAGGCCATATCACAAGCTCCAAGGATCAAGGGAGTGAGAGAAAGAATGAGAGGATCTGTGTATAAGTTCGGTTGGTACGCGGGCAGAGAGAGAGAGAGAGAGAGAGAGAGAGAGAGAGAGAGAGAGAGAGAGAGAGAGAGAGAGAGAGAGAGAAGGATATATAGAAAGAGGAGACGAGCAGTGACGAAGTATCTGGCGGGCTCATTCCCGAGAAACCATGCCTCGGGATCATTAGTGCTTGGTGATGCCCTGCGCTCCTTGGGTATTGCGTTCTCTTTAGAGTCCCGGTGTAGAGGTCGGTTGCTGCCCACAATTCTCGCTACTGTATAACGAGCACCTTTCCTGAACCGCATCTCTATCTTAAGAAACGATGAACACGAGAGTACAGCTCCGCCCCCACCTCGCCGATCAAGTTATCATTCACGCGATACATCCATACGATTTGACGAATGAAATCGTTTCGCTCTCTCTTTACACACGCGTTATTGTAACCTTCCCTCTAGAGCTTTCGAATCGAACTTGTCAACTTCGAAATCGTCGGTGATTGTCAATTGCTTTGACGGAATTACGGAATTCATAAATTGCGAAATTTTTCGTCAGCACGCGATCGATGTTATGTGTTCTCATTTCTCATAGCAGATTACGTTAAACTGCGTGGCAACACGAGCAAATGCTACAATTGATTGTTGCTTATTGATTCCTGCTACTTTTTTGTGGATTTTCAAATGCTGCAATATTTTATCCACTGCATATGTACCGTAATACATACTTTGACATTCAGGATAAGTTTGACAGTTTTTGGGGCTACTTTGACAAAGCACCAAAATATGGTTTAAATGTGTGCGCAGCTAGCCTGATTTTGAAGAATTTTAATTTCAAATTTGGAGCTTGAAGAATTTCTGATTAATCGAGAATTTTTCATTTTATGAGCAGTTTATGAGCAGATTTAACGAAATTTTTCACTGAAAATTCATCTCTTAAGTTCAAATACCTACAACTTTTGAATGAAACAATATTTTTTAAATTCCGTGCCCACTTCTCTGGGTATTCTAATGTAGATTGACGAGAATTTGTGTTTTTTATTCGAGGTAAAAAATTGTGGATGCGAAATGTCACGCCGCGGAGCGCCGAAAAAAATATAAGAAAAGAAAATATTAGTAGTCTGCCATTTTGTAAATCGAAAAAAATATATATATTTTCTGACAGCTTGATATTCATACTAAATAGATGTGTAATTAATTTTATGAGTGAATCACTTTTTCATACGCAAAAAATTGTTAAATTCGCACATGATTTTATACACGTTACTGTGGCCTAACCCCTAAAGGGAGGACACCACTGTAATTGTCTATTTTCAAACGTTTTCTTTGGATTTTGTTTCTCAAAGGAAGGAATGAAATACACGGTCAAAGAAACTTTTAGGTTTTATACGGTATATATTAAAGTATGTAAAAAAACATTATTTGTCAAAAGAGCACTAGATGGCGGCGCACGAGTCGCTAGAGCACTATTAGTTTTCAGCCAACCCTCTCCGTGGCACGCAGCTGAACTGTCGTAAATTGAATGCTGGAACTAAGAGTGAATTAGTTTCGTTAATTATATTAGTTTTCGCAGTCAAGTACGAGGAGAAATTAAAGAATAGACACGAGTTTGAAATAAAAGTTCGCATTTTCGACCATAATTTTCACATCAAAAGTGATATATTTTTTAGATCTTTAAATTAATCGAAAAACGGGCTTGTACTTGCCTGTTAAAGCAATCTAAGAAGCTACAGTAAACATTTCAAGTCGATTGGACGAAAATTGTCCGAGTTCTGCTGCGTGCCGAGTCAAAAAACATGGTACTGAAAAAACTTTTTTTTGGGTACATTTTTTTAAATAAAAATTTACATGAAATTAGTGAAGTATCTGCTTAATGACATACCGTTTTTTCCAAATCCCCAATAAATAATCCAGTAGACAAAGAAAATCGGTAAAAACGACCTTTTTCGGCCTGTCACAGTGCTGTCCTCCCTCGACAAAAATGACAATTTGATTGCAAAAATCGTCGTTTTTCATTTAATTCCATGTATAATGCATAAAATATTAAATTTTCTCCATCAAAATGATGTCAAAGTAAGCTTTGACATAAGTTGCATTTAAATGCCCTGTCAAAGAAGCCCCGAACTCGGGGTTACTTTCACTCTTTTGAAAATATATATTTAAAATTGTGGGCGGTGGTGGGGCTTGACTTTTTAAAACATTTGATAGCCAAAGTTTGCTCCAATAGAACAACACATTGTTCTATTTTAAGCAAAAAAAAAACGTTGAAAATTAGGACGTTAAAAAAAGTAACCTACAAAAAACTTCAAAAACCTGTTCAAAGTAACCCCGTTTTACGGTAACATTTCACCTATAACAACCCATTGATATCGCCTTCCCATCGGAGTCAAAAGATTTTGTTAACCGTCAATCCGTCATAGCATCACAGCACGTTCAAGTTGTATCGTTCTATTGCAACAATAGAATCATCGCAAAGTATCACACGAGAACCACAGGAAGTGATGCTCGAATTCAGAAGCATTGGAGTATCAAGGTGCTTAAAATGAAGAACGTAGAATCATTGTCGAAAAATCTCATCGTAATCGACCAAATTTGAATACAGCGGCGATGTAGTATTCATGCCCCCCTCCCCATCATCGTATATCCCCGCATGCCTAATGAATCGACAGAATTCTCCTCATTGCTATTCCAATGACAGCAAGATATACAGAAGACGTGGAAGAGGCAAAAAAAGTCCACTCTGGCTGCGAGACGAGACGAGGATAGTGAGAAGGTGAGAATGACAACGAATGATTAAGCCGAATGGCAAAAAGGGTACCACATCGTCGTCACGCTACGTGTCATTCAGACCCTCCTTTTCGTCATACTCGCCTCTGTCGTTCGCGACTATTTCCTCGTCGTCGACATCCAAGAATCATCAATTAATTACTACCCGCTGATTATTATGATCGAGGTGTAGCAGGACGTCTCTAGCACTTATGCACAAGCACACGTATATAATTGCTACAACGATTTGTGTGGGTGTGCGAGCAGTAGTGGTTAGCTTAATGCGTAATCTCTATACAATCCGTTACAATGACGACGGGTAAATCGTATCCGGTAGCCGACGTTCGGAATACACATTAGGACTCTCTCTCTCTCCTCTCTCTCTCTCTCTCTCTCTCTCTCTCTCTCTCTCTCTCTCTCTCTCTCTCTCTCTAGCTTTTTCTCTCTCTTGACAACGAGGCTAATTGTTCTTACCGGAATTAATTTATATGCACCACACACCGATCGCAGTTAAAGTCTCCATGAGCGATCGATCGACTACTATGAAACGAGAGACGCTCTAAATTTCTAGATAAATAAAAAATATGTTTGTGCGCAGAGAGAGAGAGAGAGAGAGAGAGAGAGAGAGAGAGAGAGAGAGAGGCAGTGATAAAGCAATGAACTACCGAACATTCGAAACGAAATTCGGTCTTATACGTGAAAAAAAAAGTTCGCTCGCCAAGGCAATCGTTTATTCGTTCTGTTTTTTTTTGCAAAGCGTTAAAATGACGGTCGAGCTGGCAATTACCCAGTTCTCGAAATCCCCGCCCGCGAACGAACTTTATTGTCATTCGTGTCGTGGTGGCCTATGGCCGTTGTTCGGCCAGGCAACTGACTGGAATATCGTATGATTCTCTTCTCATAACACAAAAGTATGTGTTCCGTGTGCGGGCGCCGTGGAATAAAGGGAGGGAGGCAGGGGCGCGAGTAGAACATATCGTCGTATAGAAGATACTCCAAGAGACCAACACGAAAATATATTTATATACAGCTTTCTCTATGTTCTAAGCTCGTCTCTGTGTTTTCCCACCGAGACATAAATCTTCATGGGATCTCGTTGTTACGTGCAGCATGGCAGAAATACATACATGTAAATACACGTGTGGTTCGTAGTGAAAAAAAGTACCGGGTATACTCAACACTCGTATATACATATAGATATAAATAGGTACGTATACAGGGTGTCCTGTTATGTATGGATGATCCGGCAACTGGTCAGATCGTGTCCTATTGCATGCTGGAATTTCAGTTTAGTAAAAGTCCCACGGTTTTCGAGATTTTGGGCTTTATGTTAATTTTTTTTTTAATCATCTGCATTAGGTTTTTCGCATGCCATTTCTACACATGACACGAATCGATAATAACTAAGCAACATTTTTAAGGGGCTATACCAGTGTGACACTTTCGAAATATCGAGTTTTTTCGCCGTTTTCGACGGTTTATACTTTCAAGAATATCCTTTAAAAATTTCAAGGTCGCATCTCTAATCATTTTATCTTGCAAAAATCGATAGTTAAATCTTTAAACGCGTTTTTCTCGAAACGAGATTTTTCAAATTTGCTGACATTGTAACTCAAAGAGCAATTATTCTATTGATTTGAAATTTGAACTGAGTACTCTTGAATATATTTACTCTACAATGACGTAGGATATTTTTGATTGGATGAAAATTGACGATTTGGCATTGAAAAAAACGACCATTTTATAGGCAAGAAAACAGACGTTTTTTTTCATAACTACGCCATTTTGTTAGATTTTGATATTTTTCGAAAATCCTACGTCATTGTACAGGAAATACCTTCCAGTTTAACGATATTTTTTTTCTTTTTCGGTTTCAGCTACTCAATCGGCCGGAATAATGTCAACAGTGGAGGAACTTTTTTTTGGCCCCTCCGAAGGCAGCGCACAAGTCGCGTGGATCTCAATATTTTTCTATGAAAAAATTATGTAATATAGGTCAAATATAGCCAAATATATTCTTAATTTTCCGAAACATTTAATTGAGTACTTTTCTCCAAAAAAATTCCCGAAAATCACCCAAATTTTCAGCGTTCATACTGGTATAGCCCCTTAAGTGATTGGCACGACATGCGTAGTACATTTTCTTTACACCGTAGGCTATCAAAGTCAGATGTTCGAATTGGTTTGTATGAAAATTCTGCATAAGATCTTTTTTTCGTAAAGTTTCCTTAACATTTAAGGTTAAAAAGAAGACTTTGCTAGGTAAAACAAATAACCAAGAAAATTTAAAAAAAAAGTTATCATTTGTAGAAATGGCATGCGAAAAACCAAAAGCAGATAATTTTTATCTCTAAAACCGTGGGACTTTTACTAAACTGAGATTCCAGTTTATAGTAGGACATGATCTGACCTATCGACAGTTTCAGGATTATCCATTCATAACAAGACACCCTGTATATACATATTCAACGAGTATAACGCAGCAATTGTCTTTCTTTCCTTCTTCACTTGAGAATTGTGCATGTGGCTCCGTTTATGTGTGTGCATGGATGGTAAATTTTATGTACACTTCGTCTTCGTAGCTGTACGTAGTCGTTTGTTCGTTCGTTTGCCACCACGATCATCGACCGGTCGAAATCGTATGGTCGCTTCGGCGCTCATAGTAAATCTCCCGGGTGTATGCGCTACTCGCGAAAGCAGCATGGTCTTTTGGCCACTGGGCGAGGCAAGTCATTGGCCATTTTGTGGTGAACGGTCCGTGAAAAGTTTTATCGACCGACGAGACGGATCGTCGAGGAACGAATCGATTTACAAATGCCAATAGCTGTACACGCGGAAAGTTTGTCCGACAGAGATTTCGCGAAGAGGCCTCGCTCGAGTCCGATGTGAGATTGTTAACGCTGACCGCGAGACCTCATCTTCGCTTTCCCGAAGGAATTTCTGTACCTTTGTCTATACGCAGGCTGGTGTGTTATCGATTTTTATTGCCAACCCGAGCCTGTGAAAATACGTGCTGAACACTGCTGTACTTCCAGGAGAGAATGCCGCGTGAGATTGTTTATAATATTTAGATGGATCGGAGTGAATAGGGTGGTACAGGAGGAATGCGAAGACGTAGATTTTTCGTGTCTCGATATATTAACCCTTATTCGGCACACTGGGGTGGTTCGCACCCCACGACCATGTTCAATAAAGTTTAAGTACCGTAACATTTTTCGCAAATTTAATTTTTTTAACATACCGAAAGAATATTTTCGGCTATGTAACCTACGCTACTTTGAAAAAGAAGCTTGCAAAAAGTCCCAAAAAAAATCTAGTAAAAAAGTCTAGTAAAGTGTCGCCGGGGTGCAAACGACTCAGTGTGCTGAGTACGTCTCTCCACTGAAGTGAGCCGAATAAGGGTTAACGGGAGGTTACCGTCGAGAGGCATGAAAAATGTCCGGACTTCGGGATTTTCTAAAATGTAAAATAAATACTTTTGGAAATGGGGAAACTAGAATATGCATACCGGTTTTCGATGATATCGAAAAACCGAAATATCGGACCAAAAATCCGATACCGTAAAACTACAGAATTATAGTCAAGCCTATACGCTACAGTCCAGCTACCTCTTCAAACAAAATTGCATTGGCTGCGGCTGTCACATATATAAATCCGAGGTAAATATATAAAAGCGCGGTATTAACTATATTAATCCATTTTTTAGTGGGAGATACACAAATTTGAAACTTGATAAATCTGGACCATAGTTTGTAGTTTTACAGTATTGACAAACCGATATTGGAGTCGAATAATACCGATATTCGATTTCGGAATCGAAAAATTAATATAACATTATAATTGTTATTATTTCCGTTTACGGCGAGCAACCGCTTAAGGAGACCGAAAATAAAATGATGTTCGGATTTTTTTTTTATTCTGAAAGAAACGGAAATTTCCCCAACTCTGAAAATAATTTATTCATATTTTCATACATCTCCAGTAATTTTTTCAAGTGCAATCCGCTGTTTCCCTTGGCGTGTCCTCGTCGTCGTTGTTGATTTGCGGGAATTGTGCAGCTCGCGTCCGAAATAGTCCAACAAATTTTTATACATTCTTTAGATGTTCTTTAAGAACCTGAACCTAAACTTTGGAGATAAAATTGGGAATTAAATATTGGAACGTGTTTGAAAAGAAGTGATCGATTGTTGCCATTTTTTCCCGGCATTTTGCAATAATAAATATATTTTAAACAATCTAATATTTCCAAATTAAAGTTCATGTTTTGATAAATTATATTATGTAAACGTGTTCCAAATTTGAAGATGATCCATCAATTTGTTTTTGAGTCATGATTCCCGCAAATTGAAAAAATGTCGTTTCGAGAAAAATGCGATTGAAAGTTTTAGCATATGTAAATCGTTGCGCTACCTGTTCTCACTAAATCGTCTGTCACTTGGTCACTTTTCAATATTTTAACTTTATTTTTTTTCACATTTTCTCGTATATGTACACTTTGAGAAAAAGCAAAATCAAATGGAATGTTTTAACCCGTTACAGTGGTTGGGAGTCGAGTGGAGAGTCTTTATAATTTATATACTTACCGTTAGAAGGAATCCGAATACGTTTTGAAATTTTCAGGGTATATTCTTAAGATATTTGCTAACGATTTATGAAATGAAAAAAATGGATTTTTTGTAGCATCTAAGGTGGTTGCCCGCCTTAAGTTCCTTTTATGGTTTTTTATTGCGACTAACGGCTTAAAACATTATTATTACCTACATTAAATATTTTGTTCGCAGTCTGGTGGCTACTACTACGCTGACTTGCATAAAAGATTATTTTTTGTTTATTTATTTTATGTTGGGTTGGATATATTTAAGAATATAGCAGGCTACGTTTAGAAATGTATAATATATAAAGATCTCAATAATAGACTGTGATTTTTGATAAATACTGTAGTGTCACTTAAGGCGTTACCCCCACTTGTAGCGCAAAAAGGCCTTTTTCATGAATTTTTTAAAAGAAAACTACAAAACTTTTTTAATCGATCAATATACCATCTTAAAGAACACATCTTGAAGAACTTTCAGTAATTTTTTTATTGAAAAATATTACATTGTTTAGTGGCAAATGGCCGTCAATGACATAATGTTTTTATATACACGGTTTGCGGTGACCAACATTGCGGCGAAGTGGATCATATGAAAAAAAAATGCGGATGGATTTAGTCAAATATAAGTATAAACTAGTCTTTAATCGAAGGATTTTAAAAAATATTCATTTTTCACAAAATGGTGGACAGTCAAAGTTAATGGTTCCATTTTAACGAAAAAAAACGGCCGTTTTTTGGCTATAAAACGGCCATTTTTTTCGAAAAAAAAAAATCGAACGCTTAAAGACTACATTTTTATGTATTAAATAAGCCTGCAAAATTTGAAGAAAATCGGTTCATTAGTGTTCGAGTAATCTTGGTCACCGACTTCAGAAATGCCATTTTGAGAAAAACGCGTTTAAAGTTTCAATTTCCGGTCGTTTACACAACGGATTCTTCTCTTTCAACACTCATATCTCAGTCAATTTTGTTCGGATCGACTTGAAATTTTCAGGACATATTCTCAGATACTTATACTTCAAAAAAATGCAATAAAAAATCGATTTTTTCAAAATCGCAAGTGGAGGTAACCCCTTAAGGCAGTAGCTTGGTCTAGAGCGAGATTTTTGACGTCATTTTTGGGTTAAAATAACTTTTAAACCGTTGAATTTGGCTTGATGAAATTTTACATATGTATTTATTGTTCCTTTGAGAATGTATCTATATTTTAAAAAAAATTATTTTAAATATTTTCATATAGTTTTTTATTTTTTTTACAACATGGTGCGCCGAAAACCGCCTCAATCGGCGCCCACTCTGGGTGATGTTGTATGCATCTGAAAAAAATATATATATATATTGTCCATCTGTATGAGTATTCTGAGCACTGGTAGCAAAATTAGTACTTAAAAAAATTTTGTTACAAAATGGCGGCCTGTTAAACCTTGATTAACGATATTTCATACATTTTCGGGTATTCGACGAGTTATAAAATGTGGGCAAAATTATTGTTCGACGCAATTCTGCTACCAGTCCTCAGAAAGAGGCCACCGAAGGTATGTGCAAAATTTGAGCTCGATCGGTCAATTAGTTATCGAGATATCGTGGGCGACGATTTGAAAAACATAGTTCTGAGATAAACGCCTTTAAAGCTGCTTCCCGACCGCGCTACCTGAGCGCGCGGCGTGCTTATAATTTCTATTACTCTCCTAATTTTTGAAATACAATAAACCGTTTTCACGAGCGTATTAAGAAAGGTCTAAGGAATAATAAAATGAAGAAAAAAAAATCGATTTTATCAAATTTCTAGACCAGACTACTGCCTTAACTATACACTATTACTTTTACAACTTCGATTTTTACTATGAAGCTTCTAACGTTTTTAATCAAGATTCCATATAGATATCGGCAAATATTGAAAATCGGTATTCCGTTGTTACAATTTGTTGATATCGAAATGATACCGGTAATAGAAAAAACTTCGATAGTCCAAGCTCTGGTTTCAAGGTATTTTTATTCTTTTATCAATGGAGAGTAAATTACAATTATTTATAAACAAAAATTCAAAATGGCGGCTCCAGCTCCCGTCAAAAAAAGCCATGCACGGCGTGCTTTGATCTGCGCCGGGCGCTCCACAGTCTTGCCAGTTCACTCGAAACAAAAACGGGTTAAACATTATTAAACTACACTCAATTTGGGGGACCTTATCGTTTTTTTTCTGAATAACCCCTGGACAACAAAATGGCAGCCTTTCGAAAAACACCCAATTTTTTTGTTTCAAGGACGAAACAAATGTTTCTCAATCAATTTTTGACAAAAATTGCTTCCTGATGCATATCGAATTTCCTTTCAATTGCGCGAAGATTCATTCACAAAATATTGTTCCCAGAAAAAGGCATTTGAAGTTTAACGTTGTAAAAAGAGTATTCAATATTTGTTTCTGACAACCAACACAAACAAACCCACGTCTTCTAAGCACTTTAAAGATGCCAATTATGTTTTTAAAGAGTCGAATTTTTCAGCGTCATGAATGGTAACCCGCCCTTATGGTATTCCTTTCGCAGAGGGTTGTATTTTGTGGGGGTGTGAAGTGGGCCCTTCTCAATCATTGGTCACATTACAGTGGCGTTTAATAAAAATAAGTCACAATCATTACCCATCGATAAACTAGAATAAAAAATTTGCGCAAATTTAATTGATTCAGACATTTGTACTATTTCTCTGAAAAATCGTGGCTACGAAAATTCTTCTGCTAATCAGAAGTTTTATCATTGATATTGTCTTTATACATTCGGTGGATTCCTGTTTTTATTGTCGTTACGGAATCTTTTAATTTGTTTACACGCGTGAGCAGTTTACATCAGGCATCCAGAGTTACGTACAAGGAACATTACTTGAGTGACCGCCGCCTATTTTGTAGAAACTCATATATGTGATAGAGCATTGAAAACTATCAGACGCGTAATTTCTTTATCTGCGGAAAAACAGTTTTAAGGGAAGAAACCACCCCTCAAAGAAAGGTGTGTCGACGGGTGGTTTCGCAGTTTTACCCACAAGCACTCCACCGATCTGAATGAAGCAAAAACCAAAATTCTTCGAATGTAAAGTGATAAAATATTCACTATAGAATAATAAAAAAACAAATTAAGGTGTGACACGGCTTTATTTGAGGGGTCTTTTCCCACCTTAAAGACGTTTTTCCGCAGATTAATAAAAATACGTGTCTAATAGTTTTCGAAGCTTTATCACATATATGAGTTCTGATAAAATCAAAGGAGGACACTTAACCCTAGCATGCCACACTTATTTTTTCGGGACATACTTGCCACACTCGGGTGTGGGACCCCATTCAGATTTTAAATTATAGCCCCGAGTAAAATAGTCGTATTTCGATGGCTTTTTTTCAATCGATAGCCAATTAGTCGAGAAATCTGTCAATGCATTGACCGAATCGTCAAAGTTACGAACTTTTGAGATGTACTCGTTCAAAAAATATTTTCTCTCGAGAAAAGCGAAAAATAATTGATTTTTTTATTTTTTGTTCGAGTTTATCAGACCCCAGTGGGACATGCGAGGGTTAAGTGATGTTCCTTGTTAGTGTATAAATTATTAGATAGAAATGTGGCCAGTCTGTCGTCTCCATGAAGCGCCGTATAAATGGGATGATTTTTGGAGTTGTAATGTTTTGTTACAAGTTTGGTAACTTGGCTTGAAATTTTACCAGTCTACTGGGATGTATTTTCAAACGATTATCGATAAAAATCAATTAATTGTTAATCATTTGGGTTGGTAGACAGAATATCTTAATGGCTGCGTCCGTGTGTGTTTCGCTTGCCGTTCATTTTTATATTTGAGGCATTCTACGTCAGCCAGTGAAAAAAAATCCACAAATAATTTTCAAAAATCGAGTTACTTTATTGAAAAATATTCGCCGTGTGTCGAAATTTTTTAAAAATTTCTGACGTTTTTTCTCGTTGATTACCATTTTTTAACATTTTTCCATTCAATTGGCAGTATCTTTGGCAGGATTTGACGTCTTTACATTCGTAAAAAAAACGAAAATATGCGTCTTTTTATAACCTCCAAGAAAAAAATTTATTTAGATTTTATTGAGCAAGTCGAACTTTCGTTTCAGGACAAAATATGCAAAAAAAAAATTTTCTCAAGGAACGACACTCGTTATTTTATTTTTTTAAATTTCCTCGAATTGTGAATACGAAAAACGGATTTTTCGTATTTTTTATATTATGAGATTCCTAAACACCGTGAAGTTGTAGCTATTTTTATTTATTTATTTTTTTATTAATATTCGATTGAAGAGTGTGGTGCAAGGCTCCAATACATATGACGCATATATCATATGTATTTCGAAAACCTGGTAAACATACAGCGAGTGCTCCACACTCTTCAATCGAATATTAATATTAAAAAATAAAAATAAAAATAGCTCTTACTTTACGGTGTTTAGGAATCCCATAATATAAAAAATACCAAAAATCCGTTTTTTGTATTCATAATTCGGGGAAGTTCTTAAAAATAAAATCACTGGTGTCTTTCCTCGAGAAAAAAAATATTTTTGCACATTTTGCCCTGAAACGGACGTTTGACTTGCTCCATAAAATCTAAACAATTTTTTTTTCTGGAAGGCTAGAAAAAAACGCACATTTTCGTTTTTTACGAATGTAAATACGTCGAATCCTGCCTAAGATACAGCCATTTGAATGGAAAAATATTAAAAAATGGTAATCAACGTGAAAAAACGTCAGAATTTTTTTTTAATGTCGACAGTCCGTGAATATTTTTCAATAAAGTAACTCGATTTTTCAAAATTATTTTTGGACTTTTTTTTACTGGCTGAAGTGACGTGGAATGCGTCATTTATGTAGTGCAAGGAAAGACGAACTATGCGTAGATTGGTTCTCACAGTTCATCTTTCCCATCAACGAGAGATGCAGGGGAAGATAAACAGTAGGTGCTCTCACTCTCTCTCTCATTCTCTGTCTCTGTGAGCTATTGAGATCTTTCTTTGCAACTTCCTGCTCGTTCCGTCGGAAACACAGCAATTTTTGGCTGATCGACGAGAGAATAAACCGAAGCAGTCCAACATCGTTGAAAGTTCTCGTCGCGTTAACCGACTGATTCCCCGCGATTTTCTGGCCTCTTTGCCTCTTCTCACGAGAACACGATGCCAGCGAAATTCTTGCAAAACTATTGGTATCCCAGCCATAAAAACGAGACGGAGACACAAGAGAGTAAAATATGAAAAAAAAAAATGAAACAAAAAAAATGTACTCTCACGCTGAAAGGCGTTGCACGACGTCTCGACAATGGCAAGTTTTTCCATCGATAACCCCCTGACGCGGTTAACCCCTGAAAAAGGCGGAAACGGCACGTTCGCGGCCGTGTAATAAGTTTGCGGCGCCAATTTCGTCTCGTCACTGATTGATCCGAAGGATATCGTTGAAAATAGAATACCAAAGAGAAGATTCGAAGCTCAAGAAAAATGCTCGTTTCCCCTGAACTTTCCCACTGTTATAGAGATATTATCAAGCTATGTTTCGTGTACGGATCCTGAGCCCGACCTTCGGCAATCACGGGATACCCTGCCCCCTTCAATCCCTCGCCCCTGCCGCCAAGGCGGGAAAAATAAATGCATATCCTTCCGCCGTTTTTACGACGGCAAAAATTGTCGAATAACAATCGTAAAGGCAATCGTAATCGATGGACAAAAAAAGGGCTCTGCTGCAAAGAGACCGAGGGTACGATGGGAGCTGAAGATCGAGTGAGAAGAAGATATATATATATATATATATATAGAGAGAGAGAGAGAGAGAGAGAGAGAGAGAGAGAGAGAGAGAGAGAGAGAGAGAGAGAGAGAGAGAAGAGAGAGAGAGAGAGAGAGAGAGAGAGAAAGGGGGGGGGGGGGGAGATGAAATACACGGGAGTTTCGCGTTACGCCGGACATTAGCCGTTACTGGAATAGCCATCAAAGCATGGGTGAGAAATAAGCGAGTAGGGAAACAAAAGTTGGAGCAAAGCGCGCGAGAAAGAGGTGGCTTTGGTTTTGCCTGCAATGATTTTTTCGCGGTGTGCCACGTAAACTTTCTCTGTCTGTCTCTCTCTCTCTCTCTCTCTCTCTCTCTCTATCTCTCTCTCTCTCTCTCTCTCTCTCTCTCTCTCTCTCTCTCTCTCTCTCTCTCTCTCTCTCTCTCTCTCTCTCTCTCTCTCTCTCTCTCTCTCTCTTTCTCTCTCTCTTGCCTATAAAATTCACCAGTAAAATGTAGAGAGTGGCTGAGGGGTCGGTATCGTTTGAGACTTCGCACAGATACATGCTTCCAACGATCAAGACGCCCTTAAAACCGCGTACTTTTTTATTTTTTTCATCGCATATACCACGTCTCTCTCTCTCTCTCTCTCTCTCTCCCTCCCTCTCCCTCTCTCAGCCTCGTTGCAAATCTCACACCGGCGTAACTCACTCGAGTGAGTGCACCGAGAGATGAGCGGCTTTTGTAAAAGTGAGATGAGAGAGACAGACAGACGAGGAGAGGGACTTTTTGTTTCATGCGTTGCTCCCGATGAACCGTCGGGTGCGATTTCGCCGGCTCTTAGCACGTTATTCCCGAGGTAAGATAATTGAGGGAGCAAGACGATGCGATATATATGTACCTGGGTGTGTGGATGTGTGTGTGCTTGTGTGTGTTCGTCGGCACAACTTAGATAAGGCAAAAAAGCCGCTCCCGCCGCCGCGATAGTTTTTTTTCGTCTTTCTCGGTTTTAACTCATCAATACTCGTAAATGTACTCGAACTCTGTCGTAATACCCGAATATAGGCATCACGGGTATATATGATGATTGACGCGCTCGTGCCGCCCGTTTTACCGTGTTTTTCTCAGTAAACTGCCGATAGCTGTGGAACGTTTTTTTTTGCTCCATCTCCCTTTTTCTCTCGCTCTGTATCAGACATTCTATGTATATGTATATACTCATGTGTATATATATATATATATATATATATATATATATATATATATATATATATATATATATATATATATACCGGGTGTCCCATTTTACAAGCTTTTATTTAACTTGACTATCCGTGAGATGCAAAACGGAAAATCGATATTTCACCCACTTCCCGACTACTCAGAGCTCTGAAAGTTTGCATACATGCATCTAAAGATGACAATGCATTCAACTTAAAAAGAAAAAAAAATACCCATCAAATTTTCAACTTTCATATAAATTTAGCGATATCTAATCGTCCATAAAAAATCTCACTAACACATACAGACAAATTCGTAGCCGACTGTGTTTGTATGTGAAAAGTTTATATGCAGCAATTAGTCACGAGTTCAATCACAATTACAGTCTTTGTTATTTTTTAGAAACATTCCATCTTCCTGACGCACAATCTCGTAAACTAGTAAACTACTAGTAAACACTAAGTAGTCAAATCAATTACATACTAAAAAGTCAAAATTAATTTATACGTAAAAAAAATATTTTCAAAAAACAAGCTTTTATTCAATGTACTAAAAAGTAGAAAATAACTTTTTTTACCAAGTCACTTACCAGGTGTGTAAGTATGAAACCGGAATTTTTGTACAGAAAAAACACGTTTATTGTAATGATATGATACTTTGTATCATATCATTACCGTAGGTACATCCGCCAGTTGTTGTTGTGTTTGAGCGTCGTCTTCGTCCAACAAGGCTGGCAGGTCAGCGTCTTCAAACTTTTTCGGTGGTCTTCCACGTTCGTCGTTCCTCACGTCAAAATCGCCACTTTTGAACCGTTTGAACCACTCGAAACACTGTGTTTTACCGAGAGCATGCTCACCAAACGCCTCCACAAGCATTCGATGCGATTCAGCTGCGGTTTTCTTCAGATGAAAACAGAAAAGTAGTGCTGTCGGCAAATCGTAATTTGTTGGCACAAAACTCGACATGTTTATCTCTAATAAATTAATGCTACTGAATGAAACTCGTGTTATTGTGAGTTGGAAATCTTTGTCGGATATCAATACAATAACAAGACACCGCTGACGTGATGTGTCGGTAACTGCATCGACATCTAGCGCCACCTATGGGCAAATTCCGGTTTCATACTTACACACCTGGTATATGTGACTACAAATAAAAGTTTGGGGCGCTTAAAATTCAGACGTATAATCTTAAATTACATAAATCCGTTAACATATCAACTGAATTTTATTTACTGTAAAACAACCTTAAATTTCTTTAATAAAAATCCTGGAACTGAGCATAAACGTGTGATAATAATTTCTCTAATTGCTATTGTGCCGAATTAAATACGGTTAAGACAGGATTCTACTTTGAGACTCTGAAAAAATCGAATATTTTTTTTTTACATTTATCGAAAGTAAATATATTCAAGATTATTCTCTTAAATTTTGTTAATCGATTTAAGCAGTATAACTGTACTTTTGTGCCCCTGAAACATAACTACCTCAGCGCGCTAATTCGACGCGCTGAGCCAACCTCCTGCCTGGCTTTGTTCGCCGCTTGGTGCTAAAATTTCTGAAACTACTAAACTGATTGTTATGAAAATTTAACCACATATTCTGGACACCTATAGCAACCGGTTGAACTAGAATTATTTAAAAATGTTGATTTTTACTATTTTTTCTTGCATAAAGGAGTGAAAAACATGCAATTTTTTTATTCCTTTTTTTCGCTGCCATTTTGTAATTTTTGCATGTACATTAAAAATTCTAGTTCAGTCGCTGGCTAGCGATATATTGAAACTAAAAATACAAAAATTTTCTCCTTTAGATTGTCCATTTTTGAAATTTCAACACCAGCGCAGACCCACCTACTAATCGAGGCGTTGTATTCAAATGGTGTTTTTGTATGTTAAAAGTGCATAAAATATATAATACATTTTTTTAAATGTATTTCAAGAGTATATTTATTAAGCCTAACAAACCCTACATCAATATCTTTATTCATAATCTCATTAAAAATTCATAAAAATAGCCTTTTTTCGAGCGCCTAAAGTAGAATCCTGCCTTGATGAAACTGAATTGATCAAATTTATGAAACATTTAAAAAGTTGAGCGCCCCAAGCTTTTATTTGTAGTCACGTATACAACGAAAAAAAAAAAATTCGTTCATCCAACCCAAATTCAGTTGGTTTAACGAAATGTATCTTTAAATACGTTCAATTTGATTTTTGATTGGCATGACAAACGTTTTGTAAATCTAACTGATAGTTTTAGCGGTGTGAACTGTAGCTTATTTAGCATGTCTGAGCAACTGTTGAAACAACAACATTTCGAGACAACAAAATGCATTCTGCACATTCGACGATTTCTTTTTCTCAGTTTAGGTGACCATTTTTTAGTCGAAGTTACAAACCGCAGAGACCTAATTTTTGTTTTGGTTTGTTTGGGCTATCCAGCAAACCTAAACAAACCCAAACACTAGGGATGTCGAAGACTTTACCACCTCGTGGTACATTCTGGATATCGCTAAAATAGTAAAAAATGGTGATCTAGCCAAAAAATTAAAACGTTATCAAAAAAATTTTCCTACAAAAGTTGTTAGTTTAGACCCGATAAATGTTTTGGTGAAAAAATCACGATCCCATTAAAAAAAAAATATGTCGGCTATCTTACCGCCGCCATTTTGAATTTTGGATGAAAAAATTTTTTTTTTTGAACTCCTTCCTTTTTTTTGAACCCTAAAAGCTTTATCATACTCAATACTCGATCGGAGCAGTATTTTTCGAGATAAATCAGGTGTAAGATTAAAATGGAACACCCGGTATAGATATTGATGCCAGAAGGTCCCAAAATCCGAGTAAGTGCTTCGTTAGGGCGTTCCATTCGTACACCCGATGTACACAAATATCGAGCAGATCTCAAAGGATTCGCCCTGAAGAATCGCCTATCGTATATTTTACCCCGCGAGCGATCATTTTGCGATCGTTCGGACTCCGGCAGTAGTGCGTGGCACTGAACACATTCCATCGCCTATTAAGATGAATCACCACTGAATCATCCTTTACTCTCGTCCTTCCACCCCTATCGCCGAGCACCGTTTCTTTTTGCGATGTTTAGTTGTTTTTACTTTCTCTGAAAAACCCTTTTCTCCCTTTCCGTTTTTTTATTCCCCCATCACTTTTCTCGCGGTGTTTCTCGGTTGCTCGCTCGTTCTTCTGTGTTTCGCACCGCTGCGCCGAGACGAACGTAGTGCTGCAGAATTCAGAAGGATATTCATTCGCGCGAACTATGAGAGAGATTCTCTAGGCGAGATGGAAGAGGCTCTCACGCTCGGATTTATCGCCCTCGCGCGATCTCGAATTCTAATATAATCGCTCGTGACAAACTCTCGCAGCTCGGAAGGCGATCCAACCGTCCCCCGTATACGTGTGCGAGTGCATTTCTATCGAGCTTTCCTGCACTTTGATGCATTCAAGATGTACCGCATTTATATACGTACACACTGATGTTTATTTATGTGTATGTGTGGCTCTTGCTTTATTTTTGTTTTTCTCTTCACTAACTCGAGACTCGTTTTCACATTCTCCTCCATACGCGAGAGACTTCTGGTTAAATCTATATTCAACGATTACGATCTCTGTGGGAAAAGTCCATAACCATTGAACGTCCCGCCTGAGGATAACGGAGATCTCCCAAGGAATAACGTAACTCGAGCGGTCGCGCAGTCACGAAAATACTCGCGTGCATGACTACGAACAACGGTTGAATTAAAAATAAGATGCTAAATCACGAGATGGAATGATGCGTCGGACTGCCACGATTTTGACGAGCATTGGCAGGTTCGATTAGCGTATATGGTGTCGATTAAGGCGTTACCCCCACTTGTAGCGCAAAAAGGCCTTTTTCATGAATTTTTTTAAAGAAAACTACAAAACTTTTTTAATCAATCAATATACCATCTCAAAGAACACATCTTGAAGAACTTTCAGTAATTTTTTTATTGAAAAATATTACATTGTTTAGTGGCAAATAGCCGCCAATGAAATAATGTTTTTATATACACGGTTTGCGGTGACCAACATTGCGGCGAAGTGGATCATCTGAAAAAAAAAATGCGGATGGATTTAGTCAAATATAAGTATAAACTAGTCTTTAATCGAAGGATTTTAAAAAATATTCATTTTTCACCAAATGGCGGACAGTCAAAGTTAATGGTTCGATTTTAACGAAAAAAACGGCCGTTTTTTGGCTATAAAACGGCCATTTTTTTTTTCGAAAAAAAAAATCGAACGATTAAAGACTACATTTTTATGTATTAAATAAGCCTGCAAAATTTCAAGAAGATCGGTTCATTAGTGTTCGAGTAATCTTGGTCACCGACTTCAGAAATGCCATTTTGAGAAAAACGCGTTTAAAGTTTCAATTTCCGGTCGTTTACACAACGGATTCTTCTCTTTCAACGCTCATATCTCAGTCAATTTTGTTCGGATCGACTTGAAATTTTCAGGACATATTCTCAGATACTTTTACTTCAAAAAAATGCAATACAAAAAAAATCGATTTTTTCAAAATCGCAAGTGGGGGTAACCCCTTAAGGGGAAATATACACCTAGGAGCCGGAAAAAAGGTCATTTTTGTGAATTTTTTCAAGGAAACCTATTTGAAATTTCGGATTGGGGTTTTAATTATCTAAAAGTATATACATTCAAGAATATGTTTAATTTGCTTTATTTAAAAATATCAAAAATATACAACGATATTGTGTGATCCTTGAAGCGTCGCAAAAAAATCTACGTATACGGTAGCGGCTGGCGTATCTTCAGAAATCATCTGAAAAAAACCAAAAAGATTATTAAATTACATACTATAATCTAGTACTTGTCATAGCCGATTTTGAAAATATCGATTTATGACACAATGACCGACGTTTGAACATAAATAGTGGTTTTTAGACAAAAAATTAGTTATTATTTTGCCTATAAAACAAAAACTAAGTAACGGAAAAAAATCCTATGACAAGTACTAGATAATGGTGTATAGAACAATCACGAAAAACCTCAAGGCGGTTCATTGGTTTTCGAGAAATTTTGGGTACCGATTTGAAAAACGTGGTTTTGAGAAAAACGCGTTTGAAAATTTGGGAATGAATAAATCGTGAAGTTTGTCGACACATGGAATCATCGATACTAGGCCCATAGTGTAGGTTTTCTACGGTCGACGGAATATTCATAGCTTCTAAATCCTCGACCTCGACCATCTAGGTGTGCATCTCCCCTTAAGATAGTGCTATCGCTAGGCTTCAATCCGTAGGATTTTCATAATTTTTTCTTTGAGCTCCACTAAATATATTAATAATTGTCTCTGTAAAATTCCAGGGTCGTTTATCGACATAATTAGAGAGAAAAGATATATTAAAATTGCGTATTTTTGTGAAGGTATTCCGAGACGATACACAAAAACCCAATTTCCGGTCGCTACAAAAGTGTATATAATAGTGGGAATCCGCCAGATTCTCAAAAATAATCAGATTTACATACTTAACACTTGTAGTAATCCAGTAATTTCAGAAAAAAATACGCTTATTGACCTAATTTTTATGTAATATCAAGTTTAATTTGAACTTCCGGTATTGTATTTATTACCACTTGCTACGATCAAGAGACGTGACAGCAAGGCAACAGTTGACTGTAGTCCTAAACTCATCTCACTCATTCGAATTTCCACACATATTTCATTTTTAACCGACACATTTCGCCGACACAAATTTTCCACGCTTTTTACCAGTCGTGGCCCGAATACGATGCTTTATATTTCCCGCACCTGACAGTGTTTTGACGGATCGACGTTGAAAAGCATGGAGGTTAAACTCGTCTGGTTGAGTAAAAAGAGGCGGAGATGGAACCAATATTGTCAAATATCAAACGTAGAAAAACTGCGCGAATCGTTAGAATAACTATTTTTTTTCTTCATTTTTCTAATTAATGTGCACATTAATTAAACCGTTTACACATGGAAAATGTAGTTATTACACTTTTTTAGCATATGTTAAAAATATGGATTTTACGAGTCTCAAGTATGATCAGTGGTATGACTAGTGTGAAACGATAGGACTGCCTTAAGAAGAGTCCAAACTTTTTGGAAGATTGAACGAACGACAATTGCATTGGTGCTCCTACAGTGATACCATGTGGAGCAGTTCTGCTTTCAAGCACTGCCAATCCTGCTGAATGCTGATTTCATAGTTGTGGCATTATGTATGTAAACATTTGAAAAGCTTCGCAGCTGACTACCTATGTAGCTACATACATAAATATAAATCTCTCTATATATATGCATAGAAAGGTACAAGACTGCAGAGGAAATAGTTGGGATGAACGATTCTGGGCGTTGGACTGCGTTGTTCAGGAACGTTGCGTAGGCTAGGAGTATCGGGTTTGAGGCATTATCCACTTAAAGGGAATTACCCTGACGCATACACCATCAACCCTCTCAACTTACAACCTGGTCCCTACAACTGTATAAACATATACATATGTATATACATACACCCCCCTCCCTGTATACACATATATAGTGACAAAGAAAACTAAAGAGCGACGGAGCAATAGAGACTCCTTCATTCGAAGGACCAGAGGAATTCAAAAGATACTGCACTGAGAACTAAAATGTAGCAGAAGTGTCCGCCTTCGAGGTTGTTCAAACTCACATATGTGATAGAGCATGAAAAACTAATGGACAGTTTTTTTTATCCGCGGAAAAACAGCTCTAAGGGGAATCTGAATGAACCAAAAATTAGCATAATTTTAAATAGCATAAATTAAATAGCATAAAATAAAGAGGTACTTAATAATACTACGGGGTATTATTGTTAAGTACTTCTTAATTTTATTCTTAAGTATTTATTAAATATTACTAGATATAGTTAATTTAATTATCCAAGTGAATTATTAAGACGTATTATTAGAAAAATAAATTGAGGGGTGACACGCTATCCTTTGAGGGGTTTGTTCAATGTACTAAAACCCCGTAAAACTATTTTTCAGCCGATTAAAATCGTGCTCAATGCTTTATCACATATATGAGTTTCAAAAAAATCGAAGACGGATACTTGAGTGATGTTCCTTGATATTTGCATGGACGAATAAACGCAGTTTCGCTACGCATGCGTGAACAAATTTAGAGTAAATGCATAGTGCTGTGAAGCCCTCATTAAGTCGTAAACGTAATGGGGGCTTGAAAAAGTCCTGCTGAACGGGCAGTTTATTTTGGACGTTAAATATGATTTAGAGTATTTTGCAGTTTTGTGTGAGTTGAAGAGCACAGCTGGAATGGTAAAATAGAAATTGATCACAGCACTTGGTGAATGAGAGAAAAAGTCCTGCGATTGCGAGAAATTAGAAAAAATATTTATATTGTATCGATACCCGTGCAGAAGTGTAGCCGGGCATTCCCTACTTTGTATCCGGCCCTGACCAGACTTGCCCTGTCCGATTTACCTGACCAGGCCCTCCCATGGAGCAAACCGGGAAGATCACAAAATCATTTTTTTTTCGGCTTACCCTCTATTTTTCGAAATTACAATCTTCTGGCCGGGATACATTGTGACCAAGTACATCTACACGTAATATCTACCCGGCCAGAACATCGACCTGTTCTGAAAAGTGGAGCCGGTCTTTAAGAACTAAAGAAAATCTACTTTGCTTTTCACCTCATCAAATATATTTATAATTGATTGGGATAAAACTAATACATCTGTTGTAATTTTATTCAACGTTAAAAGCATTTATTTCATCAATGATTACCGACGAGGGAAATGCTTATCATAAATACCGGGATCACGATAACTAATGATTCGAGCATAAAGAATAGCCAAATTATTTTATGAGGCAAAACAGTAAAGCAGGTCATTCGTGGTTTTTGAACGCCTTGTCACCATGTTGGGAAATATCAATGTTCTGGCCGGGAAGACATTACCTGAATGTATTTCGTCAACAATCCGCCAGGTGGCTACAAGCGAAGCGCTTCGCATAAGCAAGGTACCATCCTGCGAGGATAAAAGTTCGTTCTGTGAGTTGTACCACGTATGGAAGTGCTATGCTTACAGCGTGCACTTACGCTTATGGTTTTGCGATTCTTGCGAAATAACCCTTTGCACTCTGGGCCTTGTTCGCTCAGATAGTGATCTGTGTACGTTTTTTTGTCTCTTTGCCTATCAGGAAATGCGAGCAAGCGTATGTATACAATCATGTACTGCCTTAGCAAGTATATAACCAACAAACAATATGTTGTCGAAATACTAAATTGAATACACTTCCGATTTTACCTCCTCGAGGATTTCAAAAACGCTGAAACGTAATTTCTTATTTTCTCGTTTGTTCCTGGTTATTTTTCGATCTATTCCATACAACTTTCCTGGTCATTTACCGCTTGTTCTCCGGCCCGTTCTTGATCAGTTCGCCAGAAAGGCAACGGCGAATCGGGGCCTAGCCTTGGACCTGTTCCATTGCGATCCTATTCCAGGGTGGGGAAGGCCCGACCAGAGCCTGATATTATCTAGGGAAGGCAGATCAGGGGCAGTACTTTTTCTCGACTCAAATTTCGAGTATGCGTCGACAAAGTATGTTCGAACACACGCAAAAATTAATATTTTTATTCCAAAATGTAGTTACAGTTTTTTGTTTACTTCTACTTGAAACTGCTGTCGATATTTTAAGTCGAGCTCAGGATAGTCTTTCCGGACTATTTACTCTCCCACAGAAGCACGCGAGAATAACGATCTACTATCTATTTATTTTTTTTTCCTCATCATTTTTATACGTCTTAACTCCTCTTTGTTCTGCCTTACACGGCGAGGGCAAAACTCGTGCACGCACTCTCCGTTGCGTATAAATCGGTGGAGCATCGTCTTTTTCCACCTTCGAGCAACTTGTTTCGCGAGAAACGAGACTCTTCCTCTCTCTCTCTCCTAACTCAAACAAACACTATGCCGGATACTCGAATTGCCTCGTGGGGAAAATTGGTCTTTGGTCAAAACGGGAAGGCTGCAGTGAGAGGGCGACTTGAGCAGGAATTTCATATTTTTTTTTCTCTCACTGACTGCGAATTCCATCGACGCGCAAAATGCCGTAGAATTTATGTGCTCCGCTTATTCTCGAGAAAATATTTCCTACAAAATTCAAGCGCGAAGACGCGATCTCACGGTGCGTTGTTCGAAGGCCTTCGAATCGATTAAAATTATGAGACTGAAGTTTGCATCGTTGGAACGCAACGAAAACGAATACTTGTGCATTTCTTTCGGCGAAATTTGCCAACAAAAACCCCTTAATTATTGTTTAAGACAGTTATGGAAAAATCTACAATGAAAATATGCGACAACGGATTTGGCATAGCAATAAAAGTAACAAAATTAAAATGTAAGGAAGAATTTTCGTTGCATTCCAACGATGCAAACTTCACCACCATTTTGCAAGTATTTGACAACGTGAATTGTAGCGCCTCGGTTCATTTTTCGAGCCGCGATTTTTTTTGCAAATTTCATTTGTCCACCCATTGTGTTCTTCGATATGTATGCGACACTCGATTTTAATTAATATTTCTCGTAAGTCTGCCGTTTATTCAGGCCCAATTAAGGATTCAGGAATAAACGAGCCTCGTAAAAGGCACAAAGCCTTTTTGATGGCTCAAGAAAGGATCAGTTCCCTCACGCTCTCCCCCCCCCCCCCCCTCTCACTCTCATGTCGTTCACGCTGGTATGCGTGGGAGTTTAAGCTCGAGTTTGAATAAATTACGCACGTACGAGTTTCGAGCGTGCGCAGATGGATATATATAATCACGATTTGTACCGATACACACCGTGAGGTTGATATATCTACGATGAGACGGAGGTAAAAAGTCACACACGGTAGTGGTCAGAGTACTCTGATGGGTTGACTACCCCGAAAACCGATTGTGTGTGTGTGTGTGTGTGTGTGTGTGTGTGTGTGTGTGTGTGTGTGTGTGTGTGTGTGTGTGTGTGTGTGTGTGTGTGTGTGTGTGTGTGTGTGTGTGTGTGTGTGTGTGTGTGTGTGGATGTATTCAAATTCCAGGACCATCCTCGTAGTAGCCAATTGTCCCTGTATTCAACATTAGGCAACGCCATCGGCTCCAAAAGCACCTTTACAGAAATGTGACCATTTCCATATAAAGCTCATTTCAAGGATAATCCAGTTCCCAAAATCTACAATTCGTTAAAGGGAAATTAAGGATCGTCTTCAAACCATCCAGATGTGCTAATAGCCAACCTTATATAGATAAAATGGGGTCAAAATATACGGTCATATATATGTATATGTATGTATGTATGTATGTATGTATGTATGTATGTATGTATGTATGTATGTATGTATGTATGTATGTATGTATGTATGTATGTATGTATGTATGTATGTATGTATGTATGTATGTATGTATGTATGTATGTATGTATGTATGTATGTATGTATGTATGTATGTATGTATGTATGTATGTATGTACGTACGTATGTATGTATGTATATATATAAATATATGTATATATTTATACAAAAAAATATATCGTACAAAAAAAATAGTGAGCGAGGGCACAAGAAAGGATAAGTTAAGCATTTCACGTAGCAGCTGGTAATTATGGATGCGTTTAAGCAGCGGCAGTTTGGGAAACTAAATAAAATAATCTACGTGAGCGGAACTCTTTATTGCCGAATTAAAGTCTCTCGCTTCTCTCTCTCTCTCTCTCTCTCTCTCTCTCTCTCTCTCTCTCTCTCTCTCTCTCTCTCTCTCTCTCTCTCTGCCTCTCGCTCTCTTTTTTCACTGCTAGTAAATGTCGTCTCTATACACACAGACACGAGCCCAACTCGATCTTATCTGTCTTTGGGTACACGCTAGAAATTATAACCCGACGTGACTATCTCATTTCTTAATCAATGTAACACACGAAGTAAGCCCGTGGAGATAAAAGTTTTCAAAAAGTGTCCGGTCGATAGGAAAATATTTTCGAACTTCCGGATGGAAAGCAGAACAGTTTTATCGGCTTTGGAAGAGTGGAGGTATGAATAAACAATTCGCCACTAATTATTTGGTCAATTTGTCATCGATACACCACGCGAAGATCTCGGTATAAAATGGTCACAAAAAATAGTCGCCCAAAAATGAGCTGTGTATATGAGACGTCGTGCATGATAAATAAATGATTCGTTTGTCAGTGTTGACTGGACTCTTACATTGCGTCAGGCGAATAATCGATTTCTCCATAAGCGATGACATTTCGCAATTGGCAAAGGATTCTTCAAGGCGGACTGTGTGATGTGAGGGGTTACGTGGGTTTGAACATTTAAAAAAATCGAATGAAAAAAATGTATTATCCAATAGTACAATATGTCTAGAAAATTCTCCCAACGTTTTAAGTCAATCGGAGTAAAATTCTAGGAGAGAGAGAGCCTTCGGGAATTCCCCCCGGTGAGAAAAACCAGGGACCCACACAAGTAATCGCATTTTTCTCAAAACACTATTTTTGAAGTCGATGGACACGATTTCTAAATAACTAATGGACCGATCTTATTCAAATTTTGCACACTTCTTCAAAACAGCATTAATTTGTGATCGAACGAAGGTTCACGGTTCCATCACAACTAATTTTACAAGGTTATACGTAGTGTTAATTGTACCAAAAATTGAACTATTTTGCATACAACTCTGCCAAAAATTCATATTTCAATTATTTAAAAAATCCTTCGTTCAATCACGAGCTATACTTATCTACTAGCAGAAAAAAATTGGTTTTTTAATTTCAGATAAAGCTATCGGTTATCCTGACCACCACGAAGACACTTTTTTCGGGTTCTCCGGAAACCAGGTCCCACCGACTGAATTTCCCAAATTTTTGAATGACTTTTTTTTTAAATATTGTTGAAATGTTGCTCATATTTGTGCAACATTTTGAATAAAATCTTGAATAACATTTTGAATAAATTTTTTTGAACAACACTTTCAATAACATTTTTGAGTAACATTCTAAAAAATTTTGAATAACATTTTTTGAATTTTTGTATAACATTTTGACTAAAATGATTTATATATTATTTTTTTTAAGGGAGACTTTGTCCTTTGTGCCCAGCGGGAGAATTTTACAGGCTCAACATGAGCAGCTAGAAGAAGAGGAGGGATGCCTCTATGGACCAGGCATTGCCGATTAGCGGTAATTATAAACACATTTGTGTAAACACATTACAAAACTTTAAACGCGTTTTTCTCGAAAACACGTTTTTAAAAATGGCTGACATTCTCCTGACCACTGTAATTAACATATCGACCTGAAATTTGGAGAGCATACTCAGAAAATATGTCTTCACGGAATGACACATCGTTTTTTCGATAGATACATTTTTGCATTTATTATTTATATTTTTATGCGAAAAAAACGCGAAAATTCGATTTTTTTTAAATTGCCGCCATTTTCCGAAATTTGTACTAAACGAAAAACCCATCCGTCATTCTATGACCAAAGGGTCACAGATTGATAATATGCTTTGAATTTGTGTTTCAGATCAACAAAGAGGGGGCAGTGATGTCAGCCGTTTACCTTCCGCGATTTGAGGACCTGTTTTCGCGAAGCTGCTACGGCCGGCGTTTTGGTTTTTTTTTTTCAAAAAAAAAATTTTTTTAACGTTCTGTATATCATGAATAAAAGCAAGAAAGAACCGCACTCAAAAAGCTTTACTCGTTTCCTTTAAAAAAAATAAAATGTAAACACGTGAAATATGGCACTCCAAGGACAAAGTCTCCCTTAATAGCAAAAATATGCTTTTTTGCCTTCGAAACCCACGTAACCCCGTAAAGGATGTCTCGAAATGACCTGACTTTTTCAATCGCGTGCCATTTTTTTCGGCGAACATAGAGTACCAATCTTTGACAGGAAGTCAATCAGGAAGACAGGAAGGAGAATCAGGAAGTATTGAGGTTTAGTCATGGAGAATTACACGATCAAGCAACGCATAGAAATTGTTATTTGCTGCATTGTTACTGCATAGTTATTGCAGACGAAGTTTCATCGTCGTGTTATCTCGCGCCGCGGCGATGTCAATTGGCCACCAAGATCGTGCGATTTGACGCCATTGGACTTCTTTCTTTGGGCTTTTCTGAAAGGAAAAGTGTATGCCAATGATCCACAGACCATTCCGGAGCTCGAGGAAGCAATTGGACGCACCATTAATGAAATTAGTCCGCAATTATGCCAAAATGTTATTGAACATTTCGTCAAACGAGTGAACGTTTGCAAACAGGTACAAGGCGGCCATTTATTGGATATTGTGTTCCACACATAACCTCCATGTTTGTACCTTGTATTGAAATAAACATATTCGTACTTTTCAAATAAATAATACGTTCTATTAATAAATTAAAATGTCAGGTCATTTCGAGACATCCTATACAATGTGTGCGGGCTACGGGATGAGGAACGAGATCGGTATGAGCTCGGACTTGGCGCATCACCGGCATACCTTCGAATTGAAAATTATGATTGGTGGTAAAGGGCAGAGAAAGAGTGTGGAACAAGAAACGACAAAAAAAGAAACAGAGAGAGAGAGAGAGAGAGAGAGAGAGAGAGAGGCAGACGATCAGCGGATAAATAAAATCGAGAGGAACAGGGAGGGAACGGGAGGGGACACGTCCCTCACGCGTACATAGGCATTGAGACGAGCGAGTGAGAGGGTTGAACTCGAAGGTGGGCGGAATCGTGCGAGTTCTCCTCAGAGCTGTCTCGATCTGCTGCGTTGGCTCGGAGACGACGATGTATTAAAAAAAAAAAGAAGACAAAAAATTAAAAAAAAAAGAAAATAGACCGCGGTACGGCTGAAGGAAGAAGACAGGGGAAGGGGAGCGCGAGCGCGAATTAAGTCGATCGTTGTGCGTGGAACCACATCCTTCGCGCCCAGCCGGCCATCCAACGTCCGAGATATCGCTTTTCTTTTGTCCCTCGGGCAAACGCGCCGGTGCGTTTCTCTCTCTTTCTCTGTTCCTCTTTCTCTTCATCTCTCTGTACGTTCGTACGTTCTTTCGTGTTTTCTCTCTTTTCTCTCTCGCTCTTACTCTTTTCATCCCCCCCCCCCCATCCCGCCGAGCCCCGTTGGTCGAGAAACGCTTGCCCCACGGCGCGTACTCCTTCTTTATTATCGACATCAACCATCGTCTTTTGTTTTATAATAACCGCGAGCTACGAGCTGCTGCGGTCGCACCGAGGAGAGCCCTCTGTGCGAGCTCAACAGCAGCAGCAACAAAAATTTTCCTCTTTTGCCTCTCCCTGTCGCACCCTCTCAACCATTCTCTCCGTCTACCTATTGCCCCTTTTTCTCACTTGAAATTTCTCTTTTTGTCCTGTTTGACCGTTTTTTTTTCTTCTTTAACCTTTTTATTAATTTCTTTTTCGGTCCTTCGTACTTCGTGATACCACCACGAGCTTCCCACTCGTTTCACTGTGCCAAGTTCTTTCACCAATCGCACTTCTGTTTTCATTATATTTATACACACACACACACACACACACACACACACACACACACACATACACATATACACTACCGGCCAAAAGTTTTCGGACACTTCAGATGAATGCAAAACTTTTGATCACTTTAAATAATTGCAACATTATATCAGAATAATATAATTAATTATACACAGCTATATAATATCTTCGCAAAATAGTAAATTAAACGAACGATGTTATTCTAACATTATTTGGCAATTATTGAGTGATCGAAAGTTTTCCAATTATCTGAAGTGCCTGGAAACTTTTGGCCGGTAATATATATATATATATATATATATATATATATATATATATATATATATATATATATATATATATTCCTGTGTTTCGCGGTGTGCCACGCACACAGCACGCGATTAAAGATGCGAATAAATTATTCGCGATAAATTGTCTCGGAAGACGACCGACAGAGGTAAATCTCGCAATATTATTCCCTCTATCTCTCTCCTTTTTTCCTTCGCCCTTTTGCTCTTTCCCGCTCCAACTCGCTCTGTCAGAGCCGATTCGGAATTTACGAAACAGAGTTCGAGAAAAGCAAAAATTGACCACGACTGATAATACGACCACGAACGTTTCCCATCGAGACAAGCTACCAGAATTATTTTATTGTACACGGTGGCAAGATTGTCAGAGCCTCGGGAGTGCGACAATGTTGTAGCGTTGGAAAAAAATGGGTCGAAGTTAACTCGTATCTGCTCGTGGCCCGTAATTCTATGAGCAGGGGGTTGGTCAACTATTATTTTGAATGCTTGGTCGACTGTTCGCGCGACGTTTTTTTTTTCTGATTTTTTTTCGTTGTTCGTATTCCTTCGATGTCTACGTTGTTTCACAATTGCCGGCATTTTCACATTCCAACGTTTAGAATTGAGACGAGAGTGAGCGAGCAAAATAATGGACCGGGGAATCAACTAAATGTTTTGAATGATGGCATTTTTACAATTTTTCGACATACTCATATTTTTCGAGGTCTTTTGATTTTTTTCTTCTCGATTTTTCAGATTCGATTTTCATTCACACGATTCTCTTTTAAATACGGTATGGATACTCTCTTTCGTTTAAACGTATATATGTGTGTGTGTGTGTGTGTGTATGTGAATGCCTGATATAAGCTCAACTTCGGAATACATCGTTTTCGAAACGAACAAAAAAGAAACATATTTAAATCAATGCAAATCGGCACAGTTTCTTTAAGGAGTTTTGGGACAATTGATGATCTGTTACCATTTTATTCAAATTTATAAAGTAAGCTCTTTGTCATATACTGAATAAACCTTCCAAAATTGAAATCAATCGTCTATTTCGTTTCTATGAAATTTAGAATTGAGGAGATACTTTTTAATGTACGTAGATGCCTACGCTCATCGCTGAATGGTAGTTTTGCGCACAAACTAGCATGACAAATTGTTTAAAATGTTATGAATATTTGTCAATTCGCTCAGTACATTGTTACCATTTCTTCTCCCTTTACTTTATGACAATAAAACATCTCCGTATGATAAAAAGTGTTTCGTCAGTTGTAAATTTTGTAGAAACAGTGTAGACGACCGATTAAAATGTACAGGGTACATTCAGTATATGACGAAAAATTTACGTTTTAAATTTGAATGAAATGGTGACATATCGTCAATTGTCCCGAAAATCCTTAAAGAAAAATCACGAAAATAAAATGCAAAACAAAAAAAAACATTCAAAAATCTAAGTAATTTAGCGGAGTTGCTTTAAGGCCGGATTTACATGTACAACGATGAAAACATCGATTTCATTTTTTATTCTTTAAACTATAGAACTATGTGTATAGAAAATTTTCCCAAAGTGTCAAAGGGAAATTCGAAAACTTCAAACCTTACAGCCCGTCAACGCAGTGCCTAACCGCTCGGGTTCGGAGCGGGGGTAAACTTCAAACGCGTTTTTCTAGAAACTAAATTTTCGAAATTGGCGAGCAGGATTACTCAAAAGCTAATAAGCCGATTGAGTTAAAACTTGGTAGAAATATTGATATTTCTACTTTTTACTCGACGACAATTGCTTTTGAAAAATTAGAAAAAAGACTTTTTTCATTACAATTTTACAGAAATGTTGCGTGAAATGTTGATTTTTTCTGCAAGTCCGTGCCATTCTCTTAAAGTTGCATTTTCTTCATTTTTATTATTGTCAAATAGAAATTATAAATATTCTAACTGGAAAAAGTTTTAATTTTTTTGGCAAATTAAAGTTTTTGCAAATTGCTCTACCCATTTTGATGACAGATACGTTTAAAAAAATTATTTTATATACTTAAATATACTATTAAAGTACACCGACAGTTTGATAAACGTAGAATGGTCATTTCATAGTTTCAAAAATCACTCAAATATGCTTAGTTTTTTCCCGCCTAAATGTATATCCCGCCTTAACGAAAAATTACGAAAATAAAATGTCCGCGAGATGCACAATCTGCGGATGGATTCACCATTTTTCATAGCGGAACTAAATTGACTTCATCTCGATATTTTTTTTCGCGAAAACCAGGTACTGCAACTTGTGGAAACCTCGAGTTGAACTTTTATCCGACATATCCACGCTTGAAAATCAGTTTATTTTAGAATCTTCGGTCGACCGTCTTTGAGAAGAGGGAAAATGGAAAAATGATATTCAAACGGGGTTGGTTTAGTGACTTTTTATTTTCCGAGTCGTCATATTGGTAGTAGGAAACCGACCGGAGGGTGGAGGAACGTGAAGATGACCAAGTGGACCGAGAGAGTGAGAGAGAGAGAGAGAGAGAGAGAGAGAGAGAGAGAGAGAGAGAGAGAGAGAGAGAGAGGAGAGAGAGAGAGAGAGAGTACATGTCCCAATGGAATACAATACGGACATAAACGTATGTACAACAGCGAGAGTCCGAAGTGTGGCGAGAGGTTGAACGACCTAGCCCGGATCCGTTCGCGCGCGGCGCGCGTCCATACCGATCACCACCTCCTCCTTCGCGTCTCCTTTTTCCTCTCGTCCTTCTCGCATCGTCGTTTTCTTATTCTTCCTCCTTCGCGATCTTTTTGCTCCTCTTGGCTTCTCTGTCCCTCTCCCGCCCTCTCAATCTCCCTCCCTTCCTCAATCCTTTCCCTCTGTCTCTCTCGCTATCTCTCTCTCTCTCTCTCTCTCTCTCTCTCTCTCTCTCTCTCTCTCTCTCTCTCTCTCTCTCTCTCTCTCTTTCACTCCGCGATTCTCGCCTATGGACGCTCGCGATGTGCCCCTTCTCGTTACCGCGGCCATAAATAAGTCCACGTACGATTCAACTACCGTCTCTCTTTTCGATAAGTATTAACGCCTCGTCCTTACAGTACGTTACGATTCTATAGCTATATAATACGTACATATGTGTATACATATCCTTGATACGTACCGTCTATAGCTGTGTATACCGCTTGGATACGGATGACTCTTAACGAATGCCGTGACGCTGCGGTTATGCGCGAAATACTCGGTGAGGACTGTGACTGAAGCTGTGCTGATGCTCCTGATTATGCCAGCTTATTGTGTTTATACATACGTATATACATATGCATATATATATATGTACAGTAGTATATATAGAGTGCAAACAAACCAAAAACTATTATACATGCATAAATAAATTGGTACGTTTATGCATATATCCAGGGTGATCGACTTTACGCTGCTTGCAAATTCGCGGAGAGATACTCAAAAAAACTCGGCCAAGTGCCAGTCGGGCCTCGCTCTATTAGGGTTCCGTACATATGAGCAATCGACTTTTTTTTTAACTAGATATTTAATTAGGTAATGCTTTTTTCTGTCATAGTTCTTAGTACTAAACTGAAACCATATGGGGTGAAGATGGGTAGAGAAAGCTTTGTATACTCCTGCTGCAAGCTAATAATGAAAATATATAAAATTAATGTTATTTAAATATTTATAATTACAAATGACTTATTTTTGAAGTCGGTACCAACCAATTGCCAATATTGTCACATTTTTCGCAGAAAAAAAGAGGAGGGGAAGGAAAATGAATGAAATAAACGATCTTTTTTTTATTTACAATCTCCTTTCTTTCTTGACGTCAACCTCTCGTTCTTGGCTGGCTCCGACCCCGAAACTAAGTCATTTGGTATTGTAAATATTTAAATAACAATAATTTTATATATTTTCAATATAAATACATTGTATTATGTATACACTAAATTTTTCTCGAAACCACGCTTTCGAATTTTGCGGAAGTGCTCCTACACGCCTTACATGAGCAATCGTTATGAAATTTGGCAGTCACGTGTACAATAAACGTCTTCCGCTGTTAAACTAGAATTATCCAATACTATTCAAACGTTTTTATTTTATGAACAAAAAACCGTAAAAATTTTGATAAAAAGTTTAACTTTTTCTTCAACCGCTAACTTTTTTTTCATTTTTCAATTTTCCATTTTAATTCTCGTTCGACTTATCCATAATATCGTACAAAATAAAAAAATGCTTAATTTTTTTGCTTTAGATCAACTGTATATTCAACACTTCCGCAATCGAAGAATATCATCGCCGGCACACCGAAATATGTGGCTCCTCCCACTCCCAGTACCATGCTTTGTCAAACTGTAAAAAATAACATCATGGTGAATAAAGACCGCTTAGTAAACGTACCAAATTCGAACATTCTGTATTTAATATTATTCGCATAAAAATTGGTGAAAAATCGAATATTTTTTGGCCCAAAAAAGTAGAAACCTCCCTTAAGGAGTTTCGGGACAATTGACGTTACCCTTTAATTCAAATTCACACTGTAAATTCTGTGTCACATACTGAATACGGCCTCCAACTTTTTAATCGATCGTCAACACCGTTTCTATAAAATTTACAATTGAAAAAACACTCTTTATCAAAGGGACGCCTAACTAAAATGTTACGAAAAACTGTCAAATCACTCAGTACACTATGACGATTTCGTCTTTAATGTCATAATGTACTGAGTCAAATGACAATTTTTCACAACTTTTTAAACATTTTTTCACATTATTTTCTGCGTAAAACTGCCGTTCGGCGTTGAGTTCGGCGTATTTTTTTTCAATTGTTCATACGATAGAAACGATTTAGACAATCGATAAAAATTTGGAAAGTGCATTCAGTATATGGCAAAAAAATTACTGTATAAATTGGAATCAAATAGTAACATTTCGTCAAGTGTCACGAAACTCCTTAATGAATCGATTCATATTTAAGCTGAAACGCAGGAGACAAAAGTTTGAAGATTGATCTAGTATTTTATACGTATTATCCAACATATTATAACTATTATTTATCACAGTTATTGTCTAATTATAATTTTTAGTTAAATAGCGATAAACAATTTTGTGAAGGCGAAATAGCATTATCCAGGGTGGCACGTACCAATACTTTATTCCTTATTTGTATTTAAATTGTGTAACGTATTTTAATTGGAGCGCAAACCGAGGCTTGAAGTTTAAAACTTTTCTGTCCTTTGGTAATAATGTTTTCGTTGAGTAAGTTCGACTCTAGACCATTCGGATAAATTGCTAGTTTTGTTTTTTTACTGAATTTTTGGACCTCCTGCTTCCATCTCTCGTTACATAGAAGTCTATAGATAATAGAATTTGCCACGTATGGCTTTGTATATTATGCATTGTTTGTATAAGAAAGGTTGTCCATTTGCGCTGTTTGAGATCCAATTCTTTTTTTATGGTTTTGAACTGTTTCTTCCACGACGATCTTCTACCCAAGTACATTCTAGGGCGACTTCTGTGATACTTGGAAATCATTTATATACTTGTACACATTCATTCGAAGCAGATAGTTACATATTTTGCATGTAAACATGTATTCAGTCAAGATATTTAGTTGTTTTCGGTATACTAATTTATTAAATTGAAATATTCAGTAAGTACGCGTATACCAATTTATTTTCTTAATATATTCAGATATTATGCGTATACAAATTAAATGTTTGGCAGATGATTTTTTTCGCCCAGACTGATAAAAGTGCCACTGCATCACAGTTGTTTCAAAATGGTTAACGAATGTCGAATAAATGTGCATTCGATCGAAAAAATTTACAGATAATGCACAAAGTGCAATTATTTCATGGCATTGAAAATGTAATTAGACTTTTCGCGTAATAAAAAACAGGTACATGTAAATAATATGAGTTGGTTTTTCTTATTTTTCAAAGAATACTGATAGATTGAGGTATATAATTGGGTTTCTTTCGGTTTTTTTGGAATTGTTTGGGGTTTGTTTGGATTTATTGTGGCGTTGTTTACATTTGTTTGGGTTTGTTTGTATAATAATTGTTGTATAATTTTTGTAATATATTTGTAATACAAGTTGTAATATAATTTTGAAATTAATAACAAGATTAGAATAGAGCGGGGATAGGGTATTTCCCCCACCTCTACCCGTAGCATTTACCCCACTCCAGTGGCAGTGAAGTGGGGGGCAGTGTTAGTTTTGTGTGGCATCCAGCTAACTCAGACCCCTATACCCAGCCTACCTCAACAAGCATATATAGTTTTGAAAGCATTTTCAGTGCTAAAATTACGTGCGTGAAAAGGACGAAACGGTTAGTAGGGAGTTTCGTGCATCATTACAAAATGTAAAGAAATATTGATGGAACGCGAAAAACGGCTAAACACACTATTGAAAGGGGGGCGGATGAACTAGCTTAGCGATTACCGTGGTGTACGTACCGTTTAAAAGACACAATCAATCGATCGCGATGAAGTCGACGACCATTCTTATCCCTCAATGCGCTTTCTCTCCAGAGGGAGAGAGGGCGCTCTCTCTCTCTCTCGTTCTTTCTTTCTCTCTCTCGCACCAGCCCTTTGTTTCTCGAATAGCACTCAAGGGCACTAAGAATCGAGTACGTACTCGTGTTCGTACTTTTTCTCCGTCCGTGTCCACGGTACTGAAAGTGCAAGCCTACCGAGTGCTCTCCCCGTGCCACGCGTTTCGGACAATGCCCAAGACCCTTCGAGTCAAAACATTTATTATTCAGATTTCTTTTCTCCATTCTTTCGATTTAACTGTTTTATTTTTTCCTTTGACACCGGGCCAACACTCTCGGCCACTCCAGCGTTCAACCCTCCCGTCGTTAAACATTTATCGATTCAAACTCCGTTAAGTACTCGACTGCTTTGACTCTCTTGATTGCTAATATTTGCTGTCACGCATTCTTCATTTTTTCGTAAATCCCCTTTCATGTGCATCACTGTAGGAGATCCTGCAGATGTGTGCGACGTTTGCGATTGTTCATTGGTATCCTTTTTGCAGAGTACTTTTCACTAATCGTACTGGAAATAATGTTTCTCTAGGCTCCCAATTGTATTAACATTCGGTACAATTAGGAGCCTATGGAAGACCTGGAGAGTCTTAGAGAAGAGTCTGCCCTCTAGACTCGTCTGGGGTGTCCTCCCGATTTAAGGCCGGAGCCTGAATTAGAAGGTACGAAAAATCGTTTTTTTTATATTGCTTAAATCGATAAACTATTCAAGATCATATTTACAAAGCTACAGAGGCCAATTGTAAATATTTTCGAAGATACAAGGGCAAAGGCAGAGACGCGATTGATATTTGATATTGATATTTCCTCCTATTGAAAACTTTGAAGTGCATTTTCTCCAGTTTTCATTCTCACGATTTTTCCAAATTGGCGGGCGTGATAGCAAAGAAACTAAACGACCTATTGAATCAAACCAAAATTTATTTTCTTGAGTATGAAAATCTCTTCTAAGTGAATTAAAAGAGTCGTTGAAAAAGTCTTTTTAAATAATTTGATAGCACTTTTAAGTGTTTTTTTAAAGACATTTTTTTTCAAACCCTAGAAAAGTTATAATTTCACGATTTTTTCAGCTTTTTCGTAATTCACCCGGAAGAAAAATATATGACAATTAAACATTTTATTGGTTTTTTGTTTCATTCGAAAATTACGAGCTGCATCTTTCCCGCCGATTAGGGACTGCGGTTGCAAGACGCACATGGAATAGGCTGTTAAATCTGCGGTCATTTGTTGTCTCATGTAGAAACATTTTTTTTATGCGTTTCAAATATACATGAAAAGATACCTCAATGTTTACTGGCCTCACTTGTTTTTTCCTCTTCTAAAAAAATTCCCGAACAAACGCTGTTTTTGGACCTTCTAATTCAGGCTCCCGCCTTAAGGGGTTATATACAGTTAAAATTTTCGAAAAATCGATTTATTTTCTTTTTTTCTTGTAATGTACATATATCTAAGTACACGTAGAAAATTTCTTGTCAATCCGGCGAATATTCTCGAAGTTACACGCACATTTCGAAATAACGTGTCAGAGCGTTCGAAAGTGCCTTTGAAACTTTAAACGCGTTTTTCTCAAAACTGTGTTTTTAAAGTCGGTGAGCAAGATTTTTGGGAAACGGCTGAGCCGATCAGTCTCAAATTTTAACACAATCTTTTCAAGTATATATTTTTTAGTAATTAATCCAAGGTTTTTTCTCACCGATAAATATTTTCCATTTTATAAGAAATTTAAGGCCTAAATTTTTGTCAAAAATCGATTTTTTTGTTGAGAAGTCGCCACTTTGTCAAAAATTATTCTTTTGCTTGTTCCTTCGATCAATTATAAGATAATCCATGATTTTAACGAAATATTTTTGGTTTTTTTTTTCATTGTAGATGATGAAGTCCAGAGATATCGTGCTCACCGCAAGACGCTTTTTTTAGAGGTGCTCCCGGAGATCAGCTATAGCAGCTTTCAAAATAATTATTTTTACAAATAAAAAATGTTAAAATACAGTAAATAGTTACCATATTATGTGTACAAATTTTTACGTTAATAGACGTGAAGGTCTTCTCAAGAAAAATTCTTGAAAAATCGATCTGTTTGGGCCTCCTGACTGTATAAATTGAAATTAAACCTTGAATAAATTGGGATAAAATCAAATAAAATTTTGCAGGTTTGTACAATGGTCCAAAATATTCGACATTTGTAGAAAGTCATTTTTAAAGGGTGAAACGCATCCTCGAATATTATTGATTTTTTCGCTTTTTGGTTACAACTTGTCAACGGGCGAAATAGAAATAAAGTTCAAATGGCAAAACTCTTTTATTTTTCGACGACTATACATTTATAATAATAATGACGAATATATCAACAAATTGCGTCTATTGTTTATTGAATTAATATGTTCTTTCATACGCGTATCTACGGAGAATTCCATAAGATATGAATATAACTTTGTACATGTGTAGAAGATAGAAAAGTAGTTGACATGTGTTTCTCGTTTTATCAATATTTCACAAAGAAAGGGTGACAATCACCCTTCAGTATTTCACGAATATTGGCGCATGAGCAGGTAAGAATTTTGCGACATACAGCTCACTTTGTGCTTCTGGAAACCGTTGTATTGAAATGTTATATTTACTGAAGTTAGTGCAACGCTGCTTGGCATGGATCACAGCATCGACACACCGACCTCAGGTTCACATTCTCGGCTTTTTTTCAGTAATTTTTCCAATCATTCTCAGAAGCGACATTTTACGATATATCTTCTACAATAGCAATCTCAAGGGCGGACAATATTTTTCAAGTCATCCCAAAGTCTAATCCACATTTATTTCCGCGTAATCGTTGAGGATCAAAATTTTTGGGACAAGAAAGAACCGGGACCAAAGGATGAACAATAGGAAGATTCATGCTAATCGTGGTTGAAATCAAAGCTCGATCGAACCCCAGCACGTACTCCACACGATCACGAGCTCGTTTTCATCACGAGCGAGAGAGGTGGATAGACTTCGTATGACGACAAAGCGAATTAGTGATCCGATCCATAGATCTCTCCCGCATCTCGTTCTCACTCTACTGTCAGCCACACGCATACATGCACGAGTTTCGTGTCGAATAGTCGTTCGATTTCTCGCGACCCTCTAACCCCCTCAGTCTGCTCCGTGAACGTGTGTTGATTTGGATTGGTAGAAAGACCTAAGTTCCGAGATTTAGCATCTTTAATGATCTGAAGTACGCCCTTCTATTCGATAAGGCTATGCATATGAATGCGTGAGTGTGTATAAGACATACGTACAGGGTGTCCTATAATAAATGGATAATTTTGCGACTGTCGATAGGTCAGTTCTACTATATGCAAAAATTTCAGTTCCAGTTCAATATTTTCTGATGATTGATGCAGGAATTCCAGCGCAGCAAAAGTCCCACGGTTTTCCAGACAAAAATCATCTGCTTTTGGCTTTTCGCATGCCATTTCTACAAATGATAACTTTTTTCACCGGGTTGAAAAAAAATACTCTCGGTTATTTGTTCTATCTAGAAAAGTCTCCTGTCCAACCTTAAACGTTAAGGAAACTTTATGGAAAAAGATCTTATGCAGAATTTTCATGGAAACCAATTCGAACATCTGTCTTTGATATCCTGCGGTGTAAAAAATGTACTACGCATATTGTACAACTTACTTTAAAAAGTTGCTTCGTTACTGTCGATTCATGTCACTAGTAGAAATGGCATGAGAAAAACCAAAAGCAGATCATTTTTTTAAAAAATAACATAAAGCCCGAAATCTCGAAAACCGCGGAACATTTACTAAACTGAAATTCCAGCATATAGTGAGACATGATCTGACCTATCGACAGTTCCAAGATTATCCATTTATAACAGGACACCAGTTTTGGGCGTTAATCAATTAAATTTTTAATCAGTTCGTTAATTGATTCAAACATTAATTGCATTTAATTTAATTGCAATTACACTACTCATTGCATCTCGCAATTAAATCAATTGCAATGGACTTTTTTTATTGTTCTAAGAAACAATTAACACAAACAATTAACCTATTTTACTTTACAGATACAAGGTAATAAAGATTTACATATTATTATTGATTATTATATATGTTATTGGTGATTAATGTCAGTTTTTTGTTGCAATTGCATTGTTTTTCGTTCAATTGCAGTTCGCAATTGAATCAAGTGCAATTAATTTTTTAAATTGTTCTAAGAAACAATTAAAACATACAATTAACCTATTTAAATTTACAGATATAAGGTAAAAAAGATTTACATATTATTATTGCTTATTATATATGTTATTGGTGATTAATATAAGTCTTTCATTTTCTACTCATATACGTATTTCAATAACTTACACATTTGTTCTGACGCCACTCCGCGCCCTATACGATAATCAGTTTTAATTGCTAGTTTTCAATCAAATACATTAAAAATATTGAAAATTGATTAGTTCCTAATTGTGGAAAGTCACGATTAACAATTGGTTAATTGTTAATTGCGACAACAGCAATTAACAATTAATTAATTGTTAATCGTGAGTTTCCACAATTACAGTCGATTAATTGTTAATTGTTATAGTCGTGATTAACAATTAATTAATTGTTAATCTTTAGTTACCCTAGCAATTAAATTTTGCCCAATACGGCAGGACACCCTGTATATATAAATGTGTAAGTGTATATGTATGGAAGTGCTGTTGTAATAGAATGGCTGTGATTACGCCTGTCCTCTGACGTCTCGCGCGAGAACTCATTTGTTTCTCGATCGAGATACTCGATGACCCTTTGTCGTTTTCTCTCTCTCTCTCTCTCACTCTCTCTCTCTCCCCCTCTTTTCTTAGCGCATCATGATCGTCAATATAACATGCCAAACGCGAGGACATCCTTGGTACACCAGCATGGATTGATTTAGTCGTCTTTATACTTGGTCCGAAAAATCTTCGATCGATCGTTTTCCCCATAATTCTGGTACGGAGACTCTTTCGATGTCAACTTCTAAAATATGTCGCTGATTCTACTTCTCTGTAGCGGAACATTCATTATTACCCATGATTTATCTTCGGCACCGTACGAATGTTTGGGAGCCTCATAGGAATTCCACCATGGCGATAAAAATTAGATGCAACATCACTTCGTTTGTTCAAAGCCTGCATGCATCATTTTGCATTGATCCCCTAATCGGTTGTCGGATTACGTATGACCCTTTTAATTTGCAGCAGTTTTGCATGCGTGCTTACTCTTATAGACATGATGAGGAGCAGCGGAATGAAAATATGGTACGGAGTGTTTCAGATTTTTCGTATGAATTATTCATCCATAAAATAAACTTTTTGGAATACCTCAGAATCCTTCGCTGCACAATTTCAGTGCAATTGATTGTAACCCAGCGAAATTCTTCTTATTGTCTCCTTTGGCTCTCCTTTGGCAAAACCTCATAATATAATAATCAGTGAGGAACAGTGAGTTCTCAAATGAATACATTTCTTCCCAGTCTACGTTCCTCAACGAATAAACTGATTCGCTTTTACGTTCGTTCCAACGTGAATTACTCGACTCATCGTACGTCTATCCTTGTAATTCAGCTGTGAATCACGTAAACGAGTGTGCGCAATTTATCCAAAACTTGGATCCTCCTGTTAACTCTGCTTTTTATTTTCGGTAGCAAGGATTCGCGGAGCATTTTCTTCCTTGGACGACTCTCAGACTTGATCTCTTCCTGTGTGGGTTCGGAGATTGCTGCGTTTCAGCTAACTCACATTTCTCTCTTTCTCTCTCTTCTAATACTCATTTCTCTCTCTTCGAGGATGTCTGTTCGTTTGTGTACGTT
>OZ023314.1:20670045-20739006 GCA_964007375.1 Ophion obscuratus | reverse complement strand
CCTCCCGACGCATCCCGAGAGCACGGAAGAATAAAGAAGAAGAAAAAAACGTCGAAAAAATTGCATGGATGGCGCAACACGATCGATTTCCCGGCGTCTCATCTCCTTCTCCAAACGCCCCCGCGAGACGTCCTCGCCCGCGCTCGCGTCACGAGGGGAGACACACGCGAAAAAAAGAAATGCATTGAAATCCTCTTTTTTTTTTGCTTCGACATAGCCAGCAAAATGTCACGCGTAATCTCGCGTCGCGGGAAAACTTTTCGTTTCTGTACGGTGAGCACTCGGCGCGTTTCTTCTTTTCCATTATTGGGCGCCTCGAGCAGCGATGCAACACTATTTTCTTCTCTTTTTTTTCCTCCCTTTTCCTTATTCCAGCCGCTTCGTTCTCTCGCTCTCCCGGTATGTATGTATATACGCGGCGCGTGCGTTCGCGGGGAAAGAGCAACGCGACAGTGACGACTCGTGCGTAAGGGTGAATTCGTTTAGCATACAAAATTTACGTTACAGCACACGTAGATGCCGTATATACGTATGCGTACGAGGGTTCGAGTACACGCGCAAGGGCTTGATACGAGAATAGCTTGAACCATCAAAGCACGGTAGTTGCGCCCCTTTTTTTGTCACCGGTCTTCGTATATGGGTAAAAAGTTCGCTCGTCTACGTTAAAAAGTCAAAATCCGGTTTGCCACACGTACATACGTAGGAGGATACACGCGAAGTAACGTGTGCCGCGAGGGATTGAAAATTTATTCGTCAGCTCGGCAGGTCACACTTGGAGTGAAATTCAAAATCGAAAAATCCACTCTGCCGGTATTTGACAACGATCTACATGGGTATAACTGTATATAAGAGGGTGCTTTCTGGTGTACAATTGCATAATTCAAGCGGATCTCTCCTCGATAAAAGTCTCATTGCTCTCTCTCTCTCTCTCTCTCTCTCTCTCTCTCTCTCTCTCTCTCTCTCTCTCTCTCACTCTCTCTCTCTCTCTCTCTCTCCTCTCTTTTTTCTTACTCGTTCTCCACCCGACTCCCTTTTCACGAAGAGAAAACGATAACGGCGCCACGCAAACACCCTTAATTCCCACTTGAAGCGGCGAAAAAAGAAGTGGAACCGAGAGAAGTAAGTGTTAGATCAGGGTGTGAGAGTCTCGTTATACCCGGGAGACGTTTTAATTGAGTTTCTCGCGGTCTTAATGATCCGGGGCTCGCAATGCTGCTTCTTGAAGAGACGATTTTATGGTCCTCTCCGCAAAGGAGAGGTATCTCAAATTGGAACGAAGGAATTTCAACGATTTCCGACACTCGGTGTAAGAGCGACTTTCAACATTCTACAATTCGGAACGAACAAGGAATTCGTTCGACACCATTTTTCGAATGTTAACCCTACGCTGACACACTGGGTCGTGTTGACCCAGACGAATTTGAAGAAAATTGTCACTTTCCCAAAGTTGAAAGTTTTGCATAATTTTTTATAACAATTGAATTTTATACTGTTCGAAATTTGATGGTGCAGGCATATTGAAAAATGTTCGAAGTGTATCCCGGATTTTTTTTCATTAAAAACCGATCCAAGGGCTGTTGAGGGCAGGTGGATTTCAAATTGACCCAGTGTGTCAAAATCGTGGGCAAATATAAGGGTTGAGCTTATTTTCAGCCTGTAGTGAATATATATTTTTATCATGAGACCGTGCTGTATATTGCAGAAGAGGAATTATTTTGTCAATTATGCGAGAGCTTTTTTGACTGCCAGTGGAAGTTCCAGAGCATCTCGCTTTAGCCTGAAATGAGCATAGACTAAAAAATACTTTCCGAACTTGTTGTATTTTTCGACGTCGAGCAAGTTTCTTTCTTGTTTTTTAGTCTCGCTCGCTAAAATTTCCCTATCAAGCAGGTTGGCTTTTCAATAGTGATTCCCCTATGGAGGAAGACTCGTGAACGAAATCACACGACGAGGAGGCAATGTGCAAATTTCTAATGTCCATGATTTTTTTCTCATCCATCCCGCCATAATACTCATTAAAACACCGCGCGTTGTCTTAAGGGCTTAGGCCACAGTAACGGGTATAAAATCATGTGCGAATTCAACAATTTTTTTCGTATTAAAAAGTGATTCACTCATAAAATTCATTACACATCTATTTAGTATGAATGTCAAGCTGTTAGAAAATATATATTTTTTTTTCGTTGTACAAAATGGCCGACTACTAATATTTTCTTTTGTTATCTTTTTTTAGGCGCTCCGCGGCGTGACATTTGGCACCCACAACTTTTTACCTAGAACAAAAAACAAGAATTCTCGTCAATCTACATTAGAATACGTAGACAAGTACGTACGGGATTTAAAAAATATTGTTTTATTCAAAAGTTGTAGGTATTTGAATTGAGTTGTAGGTATTTGAATGAATTTTCAGTGAAAAATTTCGTATAAAACTGCTCGTAAAATGAAGTTTTCGATTAATCAAAAACTCCGCACGTACTTCTCTGCAAAATGCAATTGGGAACATAACTTTAAAATTTGAAGTAAGTCGAGTGAAAATTGTTGAAGTTATTTGTCACGCCAATTGGAAATAAAGCTGTTTCGAGAAAAACGCGTTTAAAGTTTTAGGTACTCTACGGCCGTGCCAGAGGTGGGCTCACGTTATACGCCCAAAGTCGGTGAAAAAAAAAAAACGTCTTGCTATAAATCGAATGGTAACTTATTCTTATGATGATAAAGCACAGTTTTACCAAAGAAAAAAATCGAATTTTGAAAATTCTACGGTGTCCTTACCCCATAACATTCGAGCGAGTCAAATTGTCTGCCAAACTTGTAGTTCTCAAAACATCCAATATTTTCCCGAATTCAATTTCACGTGCCCTTTTGTCGATGTTTGCAAAATTCAAACCCATCGTTCTCGAGTACCGTGCCTATGTTTAAAAAAAACCCTGCAAGCCCGCAACTTGAGGAAGAGCGTTTTCCGATTTTCCTAAGAATCACCATTTTTGTAAAACGTGAACCGCTACACCGACCATCGTCGAATTCAATATGGACGATGATGTATCGTGAATGAAACGTTTCATCCTGATATCTCAAAATCTGTAGTCATCAGAGCACCATCCAGAACTCTCCGTTCGCCAATGCTCGTATTTTCGCAAAATCTCGAATAAACGTGACTTTTCGATACTCCTATTGGACTCTGAAGAAAAAAAAAAAAACATGACCACCGAAACAAAGCATCCTCAAGGAGGCAGCATTCGAAGATTGCTCTACTTTCGCAAGCAGCGCCGTGACTGCCGTGAGCCGCGAAATGAATGGCATTCAAGCCTTCTTACATAGGAAAATGAGACTTTTCCTCCCTTCTATTACGTTTTTTTTCTCAGCCGCGAGCACGCGAGCGCGGCGTCTTCAATTTATTCGAAGGTGAGATAGACGACGGTGGGCTAGAAGTGGGGGACAAAGTTGCGATTGGGAGACGAACTCTCCGCAAGGGAAGATGGAGAAGCGCAAAGAGAGAAGAAAATAAGCGAGTGGGCGAGTGTGGGGTAGGAACGAGGCAAAAAAAAAGTGGAAGGACGACGGAGAATGTAGATTCGTACGTGGAAGGCGGTCTGGAAAGTCTCTCGGGCGCGAAAAGATTCCCGGGTCGAACAAAGGAATCGCGGGTGCAGAGTCTCTCCTCTTTCACCGATTCTTCGAGAAAAAGCCGCCCCTTCTCGACTAATGCCACCCCTTATGCATCCCTCGGTATGGAGAACACAGCGAGAGAAGGAGAGAAATAGATTCTCGTCTCTCACGGTGTGCCCTCTCGTCCTCGGCACTGGTCCTCAGGGGCCAGAGAAAAACCGAGATGGGGCGAGGGCGAGGGTGAAGAGAAATCTCCTTCGCGACGCCAATCCCTCGTCTTTCTTCCCGACCTCTTCCTTCTTCCTCTCCTCTTATATTTATTTGCCTCGTTCTTTCCTCTCCTCTTACACGTATTACGTACCGAGGGACACACACGTACGCGTTAACTCAGCCCCTATGACGATATTTCCCTATCGATTGATCCGCGAGCGAGAGACACCCTTGATGCGCTGGCCTTCTGTCTACACTTCACACTTCGCCGGGCTCACCTCCCTTTGCTTCTTTTCTTCAACTACTCCACACACCCCCTCCCCCACCCGCCATGTCGTCACTTTCCTATCTCTCAGTCGCGTCCACCCTTGCCTTTCAACCCCCTCCCTTCACTCTCTGCCGGGACCTCTTATTTCTCACACTCTCCAAAGCGCTTGAACCATTCTCGTTTACTGCCTTTCATACTATTCCTCATTACGGGACACGGGCCAAGGCAGCGTTTCCTCGTTGAAGTACCCCGTAGGGGTGTATATGCAAACATGCGTGAAGATTAAGGCTATTTTCATGAATTTTTTGATAGATTTACAGTAGAACCTCGATTATCCGAACCTCGATCATCCGAACCCTCAATTATCCGAACGATGACTTAGTTTATCCGAACGCTCAATTATGCGAACGTTGGCGGGAAAGATACGTTGTTGCTCGCTACCTCCGCCGTGAGCAACAATGAGCAAACCAACGCAACTTCTCTTTCTCAAACGGCTGCGAGAATTAGCCGCTCAAAAACGCATTACAGCCGTTCGTCAATTAAAAATGGACGATTTTATTTTTAAAAATATTTTAAAAAGGCATTCGACTACTTTCAGGTGTTTCAAATACAAACCTGAAAAAAGTCGAATGCCTATATATATATATAGACATATATATATCAACGTTAATATGTATGTCAAATTTTAACATATATGTATGTACTGTTTCTATGTAAAAAGGTGTTGTTTATGATCACGTCCCAAAAAAAACCTCGTTTCGATTATCCGAACTTTTGATTATCCGAACTCTTGATTATCCGAACTAGTCTCGGTCCCAATTGGTTCGGATAATCGAGGTTCTACTGTATATTATTGATATAGATATAAAAGTTGTTACACTCAATAAATACACTTTGGAAATACATTTGAAAAAATTGTTTCATGTGTTTATGTAACCCAAACAAACTTTAAACGCGTTTTTCTCGAAAGAACGTTTTTCGACCGCCTGTTAATAAAATTTTCGAAACTACTGAACCGATCCTTATGAAATTTTAACCACATATTCTTTACAACTATAGCTATAGCGCATGTCAAGGATTTTTAACATTTTGATACTTACTTTTTTTGCCAAAACGGTGAAATAAACGTTTTTTTTTATTTTCGAAAAATGTCCGCCATTTTGTTATTTTTGCATGTGTCAAAAATCGTATGATATGCGCTATAGCCATTAAGACACTGAATCTAAAATCGTTTGATTTTTTCGTTTCGGATGATCCATCTCCGAGATTTCGTCAACAGCGCGGACCTACAATTTTTAGGACCTTTTTTTAACTACCATTTTCGTCTATGAATAGTGACTTGAATCAATTTAAAAAACGTTTTTTTTAATGTACTTCGAGAGTTTAAAAATGTATAAGTGTAACAAGTGTAACAAATTTTTGTGTAAGTGTAAGTGTAACAACTTTTATATCAATATCTATATTATCAACCTATCAAGAAAAATTCATGAAAATAGCCTTTTCAGCGTTTAAAGAGAGAAAATCCCTTAATATACGTGTGTGTGTGTGCTTGTGAGAACAAATTTACAGGTGCGCTGGATGGATATAAGCGATATTGAAAATATTCACCTTTCCTTCCCACTTTCCCGTAGCTTCACAACCCGGAAAACAGCCACCCTCAGTGGCTGATCAAGCAAAAGAACATTGAGAGCTATCGGCGATTCTATGTAGATACAAGACTCAATGACCAAACTTTTTATGTAATCAACTTCAAATATCGTCGGCATAGTCGACTTTTTCCAGTCGGAGGAGAACATCGATTGGTGGTAATTGCATAAAGGGTGATAGCAGCATTTTAGAACATCTTAATTTCCGAGCCAACCTCACGTAAGCAATTCCGATATAAAGGGTGCCCCAACATGACCTGACATTTTCAATTGCGCGCCATTTTTTTGCGGCGAACATAGAGTACTAATCTTTGACATCTGGTATCAGGAGGCATTTGCTACATTGTTACTGCATAGTTATTGCAGATGAACTTCCATGGTCGTGTTATCTCGCGTCGATGGCAATTGGCCACCAAGATCGTGCGATTCGCCACCATTGGACTTCTTTCTTTGCGCTCGTCTGAAAGGAAAAGGGTATTCCAATGATCCACAGACTATCCCGAAGCTCAAGGAAGCAATTGGACGCACCATTCATGAAATGTCAGCAATTATGCCAAAATGTTATTGAAAAATTCGTCGAAAGAGTGAACGTTTGCAAACAGGAACGAGGCGGCCATTTTTCGAATATTGTGTTCCCCACATAACCTTCATGTTTGTACCCTATATTAAAACAAAAATATTCATACTTTTCAAATGAATAATACGTTTTTTTAATAAATTTAAATGTCAGGTCATTTTGAGATACCATGTATTTACAATGATATGTACATAAAAAAAATTGAGTGAAAGTAATCGATGATTCCATCTCCCGTACAGAAATTTGTTTGGGTGTTTTCTGATCCTACCACATCCCTATGGGGATTAGATCGAGTCCACATTGGAAGCCAAGTGGATACCGGGCTATTTCCTTCGACGTCGTTTGAGAATTTTTCATCTGAGATTCTCAAACGAAACTTGTTGGATCGCCGAATAAAAAATATCCCTTCGTTATCTCGTGGACAAACTTGTCGTAGAGTACCAAAATGCCCCCCCATCGCTGCAGGGATTTGTCAGAGACACCATAGGGAGTCCTCATTGGGATCCAATTGGATTCTGCCCTGTACCCTGATAACTGCCATTGACAACTTTTACCACGTTCGAATTGAAACATATGAAAAGTCACCCTAAAAAGTCGGCCTGTTGAAACATAACCTGCGTATTTCGTGAGCGTGTACGTGGGTGGTCGTACGTATTACGTCAAAGTGCAGTCAGATAAACGACAAACGATAATTAAAGTGGAGTTTCAGTGATGTAATTTAAATATATTTAAGATATACTTTCTTCAAGCAACTTCTACTTTATAACATGACATTTATACTTTTCTGAGATCCACTCATTTTGTACATCTATATATTGTGTTTAGAAAATTCCACAAACAGAATGCGATACAATTCATGAAGAATCGTATCGGATTCCGTTTCCTTCCTTCGGGATTCAAATTGGATTTGTACATGGGATTCCAATGAGTCATCCCCATTAGAATTCAAAGTACGAGCATGGCGTTTCGGCATATCGATCCACTGCGATTAATAATTGGATCCTTATCAGGAAGTAGAGACAAGTATAAGAATCCAATTGGATCCCTGTGTCAATTTATATACGGACTCTGTGATCCTTAATTCCATTTTTCACATTTCATTATATAATCGCGCTTGTCGAAAAACTATGGGGGGGGGGGGGGGGGGGTGAAAAATCACGCAGGAAAATTCGATATCGCTTCGCTCTTATCAATTCGCGGATAAAATTGGATAAATGCTCAAAGTTGAACTTATTTCCTGCTGCGGGGCATTATTAAAATTTGGACGATCAAGCGAAAGGCTGTGTTAGGAAAATCGGTGATACGGATTTATATGGAAGGGGAGAGCCGTCTCGGGTACGAGCGAGCAATAGCCACGCGACCGTTATGTTATTGCTGTGAGTAACAAACGCGGTAATATAATTATGCTAATGGCCTGCTCGTTACGTAGTCTCATATATACCATCAACTTTCCGCATATATAAATATATATATATATATATATATATATATATATATATATATATATATTGACAAACATATAAACATATGAATATACGGAAACGACAAGGTCTATCCAGATGAATTGTCGTTGCCGTCAACGTCGTCGATTCGACACACATCAGGGCCATAGCAGGTACTTACATTACGTACATACATGTATGCGCACACGTTCTTCGAAGCTGTTATAGGGCACAACGTTGTCTTTCGGCTTCATTTCTATCATCGTGTTTCGTGAGAATCGACGTTTTAAAGTCGTGCCCATCATCATACATATACATGTCTCTTTCTCTCTCCCCTGGCTACTGGTGTGTGTGTGTGTGCAGCGTCGCAACTATCGAGCAAAGTGAATGCAACGTCGGTTATACAGAGATAGGAATTGCTCGTTACCGCGAGCTCCTTTCAACAGGAAAAAAAAGAAAATGAGACAGAGAGGGAGAGGAAAAAAAGATAAATTGGTTGAACAAGCCCGGACCACGCGACCATTACCAGTTCTACCTATAATACGCATTAGTATACCACACGGTAACTGGTAGATTTACGGTAATCAAATTATGCTAATGATCCATCTCCTCGCAGTGTCTGTTTATTCGTTCGTTCTTCCGCAGCCTCGTACCCACCACCTTAATTCGTCGGGTTGCCTGGATAACACGGCTCTCCTATGCGACCCCCTTATTCCGCGCTCGAATTTCGTTGCGCAGCCCCGTTATCGAGAGCCTGAATCGAAAGGATACCGATGTACTCGAAAACGAGGGTATTATCGAGTGATGATACGTCTATGTATGGAAATCGATGTTCACGTCGAGATTTAAGAATCACAAGCATAGGTACTAAACAGTCTGTGCGAGCACAGTGCTCCCGTTGGAGATTGAAGGGCTGACGGGGAGGTGAATGTGTAAGTATCAATTGTGACGGAAGCACGTGTCTTGAGTGAGAAAACAATATCGATTTTTTCGACAAAACGATCAAATTTTTGGTAGAGTTTACTAGAAATATGAAAGTACTAATTATTAATACAATACGAAGGATTTGTCAGAAATGTTCAAGGTAATTGAATGATTCTTTGTTGATCCGTTATCCGTCGAATGGAGTTGTATGAATACGAACTATCGCGATCTGCAACATTTTACAACGTACTGCTACCTCAGTTAGAGAGGGTGAAATGAAACTAGTAAGGCCTTTGGTTCCTTTTCAACCGGTGTTTCGTACCAGAGGAAGAAGACGAACCTATACATGATTTACATGATATGGAACCAAGATTACTCGGACGAATTACTACAGAACTTAGAAGGAACATCATTTAAGGAAAGGTTCTGCCTTGTTGGCCCCAAAAATGTTCGACTTTTCACCAATTTTTTATGCGAAAAGTATTAAATATAGAATGTTGATATTTGGTATGTTGACTGAGCGGTCTTTGTGGAACATCAAAATATTTTTTTAAGTTTGACAAAACACGGTGGTGGGAGTAGGAGGAGCCACGTATGTCGGTCCACAGGTGATGGCATTTTTCGCTTGCGGAAGTCCTACGTCACGGACAGGTGATGTGAAGCAAAAAAATATCAAACATATTTTTTACTTTGTACAATATTGTGTATATAAGTTGACCTAGAATCAAGAAGAAAAATTGAAAAATAAAAAAATAGTGAGCGATGGGAAGGAAGTTTGTTTTTTTTTTCAAAAAATTTCGCAGTTTTTTGCTGACTTTTTTTATTTTTCAATTTTTCTTCTTGATTGTAGGTTAACTTATACACAATATTGTACAAAGTAAAAATATGTTTGATTTTTTTGCTTCAGATCACCTGTCCGGGACTTAGGACTTACGCAAGCGAAGAATGTCATCGCCATACGTGGCTCGTCCCACTCCCACCACCATGTTTTGTCAAACTTCAAAAAATATTTTGATGTTCAATGAAGACCGCTTAGTCAACATACCAAATATCAACATTCTATATTTAATACGTTTCGCATAAAAAATTGATGAAAAATCTAACATTTTTTGGCCGAACACGGCGGAACCTTTTCTTAAATGACCGACTCCGATTTTGGTGGAACTCATATCTGTGATAAAGTATTGGAAACTGTAAGCCCCCTACTTTTTATTGTCTGCGGGGAAACGTTTTCACGGTGGGAAACGACCGCTCAAAGAAAGGCGGGTGACCCCTTAATTTTTTTCTTTCAATTATTTTATAGTGGATTTTTCGTCCCCTTAGAAGAATTCTGGTTTTTGTTTCATTCAGATCGGTGGACTGCTTGTGAGTGAAACTGCAAAACCACCCCTTGATACGCCTTACTTTGAGGGGTAGTTTCGCCCCATAAAACCGTTTTTCCGCAGATAAAAAAAATTCATGTCTAATAGGTTTTGTAAAAGGCTTTGCAAGAAAGTTGTGCAAATAAAGCTCGATACTACTACTTGTCTAATAGTTTTCAATGCTTAATATATGCGTTTCAAGTATATAAGCATGCATGTGCATATGTCCGTTTCAACAAAATCCATGGCGGACACTTAAGTGATGTTAAGGACACTTAACCATTTTTATATGCGAAAGTCTCCTGTAATCCGTGTCTCATCATGCTCCCAGCGATGTTTCATTTTGGTCCGCATATGGAGTAAGATGAGAAAAATAAAGGTTTAATTAAAAATATACATTGTATGCCAACAATCAGGAAGACTGAGTTTTTTGTTTCCAAATTCAAAAGATTAAAAGACATGTTCATTAGTTTAAAAGAATGATTGAAGTTTAAACAAATCATTAAAGTCAAAAGACATGTTGATTAGTTTTAAACAATAATTAAAGTTGACTCCTCTATAAATGGAGTTCCCTTATAAATGGAAACGTGTTCCTTTTTTGTGCGTTTGAAACTGATTCATGCTCAGTCACATTCGCTGCAATGACAAGGCGAAATATTATCGCACTACAAAGTTTTTTAGCTACCTGTGAAGAATTTGAATACACATATATACATCTCTCTCTCTCTCTCTCTCTCTCTCTCTCTCTCTCTCTCTCTCTCTCTATATATATATATATATATATATATATATATATATATATATATATATATATGTGTGTGTATATATATATATAGGGTCGAAGCATAGGAGCAAGAAAGAAAGAAATGAAACGGATTTTCATTTCGCATTACGTACCTTTGTCTGTGACGTGAGAACATTGCACCCGAGGGTGACACGAATAATATAGGCATGCCTATTCGCGTATACGCACGATGATCGAACCGATCGAACACCTCGATTCTCCGGGGAACGGGGCCCTACAATGATGCTTTTCTACCTACGTAGTACCAGACCCGAAACCTTTTTGACACACGATATTTTTCCGTGTGTCGCTCAGGGGGGTTGCCCCCGATCAGGGCAGAGAAACCGTCGACCGAGGCGACTTTTTTTCAAAATGTTCACATGCGCGCAACTGCAATTTATCCGAAGCCTTTTCCATACGAGCGACCATGAATGAATCTCGTTACATTTCTGAGACGTGAGGTGATCTTTGAACGAGGCACTGTGTACGGATCAAGCACGTGGAAAGAATGTTACTTTTTAATTGCTCTTGAAATAATCTTTGTGCCGATCTGAAGGCATCGATTATTTTTTACGTAACGTCAATAGAGAAAAGTGAAATCATTGTTAGTCAAATGAATAGTTATACTTGAGTGATAGTATGAGTTGAGAATAATGGACGCGCGGTCGGTGCACCTAATCTCCCATGTTAAGGAGGTTGGAGCATTAGCCACAATCCAAGGTTAATTTTAATAAAAAAAATACATGTTATTGTTTAGACTATACTGGGTCTTTACGAATTTTTTGAACTTTTTTCACCACCAAACACCAGAGATAAAAAATAGTTTAATGTATATAATTTAACGTGCGGTTAGATGGGCAAGACTTTTGCATTTATGGCTATGTATTTTTTTTTGTTATTTAGCACCGAGATAAACCATTTCTAACAACGGATTAATGGAAACTGAACCTTTGTAAACATTTAGGAAAAAATCCTCATCTTGCCCATCGTAAACCAATGGGCCAATAATCTCGTGACGTAAATAGGAATAGGCATAATTATAAATTACTCCAAATTTCATTGTGAATTGTATAAAACATTCGTTGTCGTAGTTTTTTTTCATAACAATCATCGATAATGTTATACTTTTTCAAGTTGGTAGTAACACAAAAGTTTTTCTACTTTACGTAATAAAAATATTAAAATGCATAATTTTGCCCTTCGATTATATATTTAAAAAAAATAGCATATACAGAATAAATCTGTACGACGTATGCATTTTTTGAGGTTCATTGAAAAAAAATGAATGAACCGTCATTTGACTCAACTGAATCGCTCCAACCTCCTTAAGCAGCGTTGGCCTGGGCCGATACTTGCATAGGTGCCTGCGTAGCCCTGCACTAGCATCTAGATGGTGGCAGGGATGCTTTCATCCCCGCGAACCGTCTTAATTGATGCTTAACGGGTTACTCCTAGTTCGCGGCCGCAAAAAAGAAGTGTTTTCGTGATTTTTTGGGGGGAAATGAATACAGGTTTTTAACTTTTTTCATAGTAAAGGCTATCATTTCAAGTATCTTTGACAATTGTTTTATTCGGAAATATTTACACACGACGGAGATACAGTAAATTGCACAGACCGCTGTGCAAAAAAGGTCCTTCGCAGTGACCACTCCTGCTCGGAAACAAATCATCTGAAATCAAAAAACCAAATGAATTTAGTTTTTGTACCGTTATATCTAGACTTTAATCGAAGGATTCAATAAAATAATTATTTTTGAAAAGCCCAAACAAAAACACTCTATTTTCCTTTATATGAAAAAAAGTATGCACTGAAAAAAAAAATCCTTCGATGAGGACTACCTTTTGATATACCAAAAAATGTCTATATTTTGCAATAAAGACAGACCATTAGTTCAATCAAATAGAAAAATGGTTCACTATACGAAATTTCTATTTAATTTAAAAAAATTAAATCAAGTAGACAGACTTTGTGGATTCAACTAAATTGTTTTTTGCGCAGATGAAACCGCATCACAAGTTTATTAGTATTAAATAAAATATTTAGTTATTAGACGATATTGAATATATTTTGATTTGAATGAATAAATATATTTGAAATAAATAATTCCAATAATGGAATGCAATAGAAAAACTCGATTGCACGAAAAATCTAGTTAATTCAATTGTTTTCAATCAAATAGACGTGGTTAATTAATATGAATAGGATTTTTCTGCCAGTGCACAAATACATTCGTACTCTTTTTTGGCTCGTCATTGGCTATAATATAAATTGTTGTACCGATTCGTTAGACATTTATTTCCGAGTATATTAACAACGCAGGTACAACTTTTTCGTATCGAGCAATTTCTACGTTCAATTCCATCGATGCTCCAAAGAATTTGCTTTCCCGCGAGAAACGTCGCGCGCTCGACAATTTTCCACGATCGCGATTTAATATCATGAGGTTTTGCCTCTCTCGCTTCCTCCGGCTCGGGCTGTCCATCTTGCTCTTACGCTTTTGGCAAAGCCGGCACAGGTAGAGAGGAAAATAAAGTGTTTTGCGGGATGGAGAGAGAGAGGGAGATTTATGACGGCAAGGGGAAATAATTAAAAACCGTCTGACGACCCTTTCCCCTATTGGAGCTAGAGAAGTCGATTACCAATCGAATTCGATCGTACACGAACGAGCCTGCAACGAGCCGAGGAACGCGAGTGAGCGAGAAAGGACGAGGAAAAAGAGTAAGAGAGGCCTTCTCTGACGCCACGAGACTGGCGACTATCGATCGTTTCTTCCCGGAAAGTCACTTTTTTTTTGCTACAACTACCGAGGCAAGTATTTTGCTCGACTTCCAGGCTCGTCTTGACGAAGGGGTTGCTCGCAAAAATTCTCGAAGCGCGCCGCAATCCGCGCTCAATTCTTCAAATAGAGTTATTCCGATGGTGTTCGATCGTGGTTTGGCGGTAAACCACAAGTTCACGACGAACTCCCGCCTTCTTCATAGTACTCGCGATCATCACCAGCCCCGGACGAAATTCCGCCGATAATTCTCACGGAATATCTAACTCGCCTTCTGTGACGACGTCATTCACTCAGTTTCAAGATCTTCCAAACAGCCAATCCACCCCCACCGCAGTTACTCATTTCCCACGAAAGCATCCACGAGAATCGCGCAATTTACCATCCTTACAGGCTGTTGAATTGAGGAGGGGACTTGTCTTTAGACGAGGAGGAAATTGCTGATTTTTATTATTATTATTATTATTTTTTCAAAGGGAAATATTTCCTCACCATTTTGTAGACTTGGGGTTCGTTTTATGACTACTTTTGGTGAAAAAGTAAACTTGTAACGACGAAAGCGAGAAAGGAAGCTGAGGAGTGGGTGCGAGGAGTGGATAAGGGGGCGATAAAGGGGGAAATTGTAAACATGTCGAGTGGAAAGATTAATATAGGGACATGCCAGTATTTCAGAGAAACAGAGGATGTATGTTATAAAATGCGCTAGGAGGAAGAGAGAGAGTGGAGAGCGATGGAGATGAGGAGTAAATTGTGAAAAAGAGAGCAATGGGAAACGAGGGAAACGAGGGAAAGAAGTATGCGGGGTAGAACATAGAATTAAGATGTTACCCCCACTTGTAGCGCAAAAAAGGCCTTTTTCATGAATTTTTTAAAGAAAACTACAAAACTTTTTTAATCGATCAATATAACATCTTAAAGAACACATCTTGAAGAACTTTCAATAATTTTTTTATTGAAAAATATTACATTGTTTAGTGGCAAATGGCCGTCAATAAAATAATGTTTTTATATACACGGTTTGCGGTGACCAACATTGCGGCGAAGTGGATCATCTGAAAAAAAAATGCGGATGGATTTAGTCAAATATAAGTATAAACTAGTCTTTAATCGAAGGATTTTAAAAAATATTCATTTTTCCCAAAATGGCGGACAGTCAAAGTTAATGGTTCGATTTTAACGAAAAAAAACGACCGTTTTTTGGCTATAAAACGGCAATTTTTTTTCGAAAAAAAAATCGAACGATTAAAGACTACATTTTTATGTATTAAATAAGCCTGCAAAATTTCAAGAAGATCGGTTCATTAGTGTTCGAGTAATCTTGGTTACCGACTTCAGAAATGCCATTTTGAGAAAAACGCGTTTCAAGTTTCAATTTCCAGTCGTTTACCTAACGGATTCTTCTTCTCTTTCAACGCTCATATCTCAGTCAATTTTGTTCGGATCGACTTGAAATTTTCAGGACATATTCTCAGATACTTATACTTCAAAAAAATGCAATAAAAAAAATCGATCTTTTCAAAATCGCAAGTGGGGGTAACCCCTTAAGGGGTTAGGCCACAGTAACGGGTATAAAATCATGTGCGAATTCAACAATTTTTTTTCGTGTAAAAAAGTGATTTACTCATAAAATTAATTACACATCTATTACGTATGAATATCAAGCTGTTAGAAAATATATATTTTTTTTTCGTTCTACAAAATAGCCGACTACCAATATTTTCTTTTGTTATCTTTAGGCGCTCCGCGGCGTGACATTTAGCATCCACAAATTTTGACCTAGAACAAAAAACAAAAATTCTCGTTAATCTACATTAGAATACCTAGAGACGTACGTACGGAATTTTAAAAATATTCTTTTATTCAAAAGTCGTAGGTATTTGAATTGAGTTGTGGATATTTGAACGAATTTTCAGTTAAAATTTTCGTATAAAACTGCTCATAAAATGGAAAGTTTTCGATTAATCAGAAATTCCGTACTTCTCTGCGAAATGCATGCAGGAACATAACTTTTAAATTTGAAGTAAATTGAGTGAAAATTGTTGAAGTTATTTGTCACGCCAATTGGAATAAAGCTGTTTCGAGAAAAACGCGTTTAAAGTTTTTGGTACTCTATTGCCGTGCCAGAGGTAGGCTTACGTTATACGCTCAAAGTCGGCGAAAAAAAAATGTTCTTGCTATAAATCGAATAGTAACTTATTCTTATGATGATAAAGCACCATTTTAGCGAAAAAAAAATTAATTTTTTTTAATTCTACTGTGGCCTTACCCTTTAAGATAGTTGTAAGAAAAATGTGTATAAACAAATCGAAAACTTTTTGGAAAAAAACTTGTAAACCAAGTTATGCAAGTAAAACTCGATTATTACGATTATTATTGCTACTTTTGACTGTTACATGGTATTTTTTATTTTTATTAATCTTTGGAAATGGCAGAGGTATGGCACGGTCTTCTAAACGGGTTACGGCGGATATTGTCAGACGGCGTGACACGTAGCGTCGGCGGAATTAATCTGACAAAATAACCAATGCAGAGTTTTCTTTCATTAACACTCATACGCAGAATATGAACCAATAAAAAGTGGGAAAAGGTTAAAATTGATGAATTGGTACGCTTTGAAATAAAAAGATTGAATTTTCCGAAAAAAAGGCTACATTTTGCAATAAAAAAATGTTTTTTTTTTATTTTAAAAGAAATTCACCCATTTCGTGACTTATGGTGTGTTTTATTACTACTTTTGTGTGTTACATGGTATATTTATTTTTATTTTTATTAATCTTAGGAAATGTCACGGACTCTTAAACGGGTTGCATCAGATGTTGTCAGACGGCGTGACATGTAGCGTCGGCGGGATTAATCTGAAAAAAAACCAACGAAGATATTTCTTTCATTAACACTTGTACGCAGAATATGAACCAATAAAAAGTGAAAAATGTTGAAATTCGATTAAATGGTACGCTTTTAAAGAAAAAGATTGAATTTTCCAAAAAAAAAACCTGACTACGTTTTGCAATAACAAAATGTATTTCTTATTTTCAAAAAATGCAGGTTCATGTTTCAGATAATAAGGTTAGAAAGATTTACACTAAATTTCATCAGAATTGGTCAATTCGTTTTTTAGTTATTTTTCATGCCAGTTTTGAAAATGCAGTTGAGAAAACCGTGCCATACCCCCGTCATTTTTAAAGATCAATAAATAATTAAAGCATCATGTAACAGCCAAAAGAAGTAATAAAACATACCCCAAGTATCAAAAATGCTGAAGAAATCTTTTTAAAAAAATATCATGAAAATCAGCAAATTTTTTCCTCGCCTTGAGGTATATCCTTAACCTGCTCTCTCGAAAAATCTGGAAAGCAAAAGAGTATTGCGACGAGTTCACGCATCGCGCATTCTCCCCCAAAGGCTTGTGGCCAGCGTGAAAGAAAGAGAAAAAAAGTGGGGCAACGATAAAAAAAAGAAAGTAATTAATTCAAATCGAAATCTAGCTGCGGCTGCTGTCTCGGAATTGCGAATCGGGAGCTCGTAGAATAAAAAAAAAACAATTTCAAGCGGAATTGAATTTTTTCACGCTCGTTCTTTCTCCGCGACGTTATATACTCGCTTTTTTTTCATTTATTTTTGGATGTTTTTTAGTGGCGCCGCGAGGAGTTTAGAAAGTACCTATATATAGAGGTCTCGCAGTATGAGGTGTCATGGTGTGAGAGCTCCCATAAAACACTCGTGTCGCGGGGATAATGTCCCACGAACCCGCGCGCGTCTCACGTCACAACCGCCCTTCCCCACCCTCTCCACTGTAGGATCCCGGCGGTCCTTAAACGCGTGGACCATAGAATTTTCATTCGCACGGTTTCATTTCGATTAAGGCTCCCTTCCGTACAGTCCTCGCTCTCGCTCTCTCTCTCGCTAGGGGTGGCGAACACAGAAGAATTTCTGTGCTAGGGTCCTCTCTTCTATACCTTCCAAGTCTAACGTCTCCGCGCGGTCCTTCAGAGGATATCCTTTTCCGGCTGGATGATACTGTGCCGAAACCTCTTGCGCTCGATAATTGCGCCGCATTTCAACGCCCTTAAGGGATGAATTTCTCATCCGGTTTTATATTATAGCAGTTCCCTCGCAGTTTGGTTCTTCGTACGTCGATCCAGCCCGCGGCTAAAGTGCCAACGAAACGCGTAAAAATGTGTCATCAAAGGCCGCACGCTGTCTGAAAAAAAATTGCACGGACGCTGAAAAAAATCGGACTGAGAAATAAAATGTTTTTAAGTGCGGAAATGTATGCTTCTTCCAGCGCAAAGTTGCATGAGAGAAAACATCGTTGCATTAACGAAATGGATCGTTATTGTGATTGAAACTTTGGGGGCTACATCTACCTAGACGCCTGAAACAAATGACCAAATTCCAAATTTGTTTTTTTTTTGGGAAATGTTCAGTGAAAAAGAAACGCATTATTTCAACACAAAGGTACATATTTTGGAGAGCCTTTAAAAAAACAACAAAAACGTGCCCGCCAGCAGATGATGACATTTTTTTCGCGACGTTCGGCGGTGGACATTCTCCAGCTTAAACGATTCATCTTAAATGTAAAAATCAAACGGGTTATTCAAGTTAGTAACAAATACGAGTCATTGACGATCGCCGGTTACTAAAATAATTTTTTTTAACAACGTAGCGACGAATTGAAGCTCGAGTCTGCAAAATCTACGAAAGAACTCGTCATTTTCATGTAAGTATTAAAAATTGAAGATCGATTTGAAAAAACTGAGATCGTCAACGACGTTTAAATGTTTCTCATCGTATCGCCTGTAAATTTGGAAATAATCCATGTAATGGTTCTCGAGATATTGCGTCCACCGACTTTGAAATGGTGATGCTAACGCTCGCCCGGCCGACTGTTAGAAGCTGTAGCTCATTCAATTTAAGGAATATTTCAATGATTTTTTTTAGAGATAATAGCTAAAAGGTGATACCATCGAATAAAGATATTTTTGAACATTGGAATTTTTTACCCACTAAGGTAGACATAGTCTGTTAATCACATTTTGACTACGACAGTATTTTATCAACAGAATCATTTTTGTTTTATGTAATCTCGAGCTGAATGAACGAGCATTCAATTTCTGACTGACGAGCAACGGAACCCAAAACATCAGAGTCAGAGCATGTGGAAACGTGATGAAACTTTTTTTTTCAATTCAAATATCAAAGTTGGATTAGCTGCAGCAGCTATGCTTGCTGTATCAAAGAAACGGATACGTTATCTTACTAGTAGTATAACATCGTAGAGCCTATCTGTATGTTCGTTTTGCTCAGGCTAAAATGAAGCTGGTGAGGTTATTGTTTTTGCAAATTTTACCTGTCCGTTTGAGCGAAGTTGGCATGGAAAAGGGTAAGATTCACCCTTTTCCATGCCTGAACCTTTGGTGTTTAAAAATAAAAGCTTCCTGAGTTGCTCTGTATTTTGCTTCTTTCGGATCAGTGAAGTGGAACATGAAGAAATGCGAGGGTTACTTTCAAAAGGACAGTGACGTGCGATGCTCTTCGGCATTTATCAGAAAGCTCTTCAGTGAGCACTCGAAGGTCAATATTATCATCGGTTTTAATCATTGTTTAACTTAAGTCTTTATGTCTCGTATCCGGCGAAGTGATTATGAGTGAGTGTCCCAAAATGACTTGACATTTTCATTTTTTAATGAAACGTATTATTTATTTGAAAAGTACGAATATTTTTATTTTAATGTAAGGTACAAACATGGAGGTTATGTGTGGAACACAATATCCGATAAATGGCCGCCTCGTTCCTGTTTGCAAACGTTCACTCTTTTGACGAAATTTTCAATAACATTTAAACCTCAATACTTCCTGATGCCAGTTGTCAAAGATCGGTAGTACTAAAAAGATGGCGCGCAATTTAAAACGTCAGATCATTGATCAATTTCCCTCCACTCATTATCTTTATTGCTAGTCTCGGAGTATTCTCAGGGTTTTTTCGTCTTTTGATAATTTTTTAAATTGTAGGTTTAAATTGTAAGTTAAGAAATGTTCCTAATGTGTTCAGTAGGGACATTTCTTAACCGACAATTCTGCAATTCTGTACCAAATGACACTAATTGTAAAACGAAAAATATCAAATTGTTATTTGATATTTTTTTTTCTCGTTGTAAGTCTTATATTATTAGACAAAAAATATAAAATCGCTATTTGATATTTTTTATCTTATAATTAGTGTGATTTGGTCCGTGACCTAGTTTAAGTGAAACATGTTCCAAATGAAACCAATGTGACCTCGTTTTCTGATCTAGATACCTAGGTAGACATAACTTGTTTTCGCTAGTTTTTTAATGTTTCGAAGTCTGTGGATGTGTCGAGGCGTAAATAAATAGAAAATACCAGTTGTTTATCAATAAAGTGGATTTTGAAACGTAAAGGTGTAATATTTGTTCGATCAACGTAACCCCAAAACAATAAAAATCATAACTTTCCATCCCGTTGACAGTTTTCTTTCTTCTTTAGGAAAAATGCTCCTTTATGGGGTTACTTCCGAATCTCATTAAGAAAAAAAGAGGGTATCAAAGTAACCCCAATCTCAGTATAACTTTGATCACGACTGATCATTTTTTTCTCATTTATTTTTAAATATCTTAAATTGTAATTAAATTTAATAAGATAAAAAACCAATAAAAGTTTATGTTCCCATAAAAAATGGCGATATTATTTGAAGAAATATATTGATAATCATTTCAAAATTGATCAAATTAACCCCAATCCACGGTACTAGCTTATGCACTGACTACTCGGAGGAAGACACTGAGTTTCCTCCGGCAACATAACTAAAGCTCAGTCAGATATAGCCGCCTCCAGCGGCACAGGTTTTTACGCACTTGCCCCGTGCCCTCGTGCATATATAATACAGTGCTGAGCTAGAAAGGAGTGGCCATGGGCAACGCTTTGAGGGGTCTCTGAGGAACTGAAAATTGTTAAGTGACGAGGGTGGGGTAAAAGTGGAAAGTGCGGGATCCTACGAAAGCCCGCAAGGGCATACGCAAAAGGGGCAACAAATATACCAACGTCCGCATTGCATTCTCACTGTTTTTCCTCCCTCGCAAAGTGGTCTGCTAAAAAGTATGCTAAAAAGTACGGTAAACGTATACTTTAAGAAAAGCAAGAAACCGCCGGAAAAGAAGAAGCATTCAATTAAGTTGGAACCAAAAGTTTCGGTGACCTCTGAGACGGGGTGAAGAGGTCCGTAGTATCGAAATTAATTTGATGCAGTAGTTTTACCTCGCTGCAAAAGTACGGTTGCTCGAAGGCTTCGTTTAAAAATTAAATTCTGAAGCATGAGAATTCACGTGATCCACGAATTTCTATATATATATATATATATATATATATATATATATATATATATATATATATATATATATATCCGGCGCTATACATCATGTCAGAGTACACTCTAGCTTGGAGGAGGGTTGCGAAACCTCGTCCTGCTACCTCATCGCGCGATGAGTCTCTTATTATACATTTCTTTTCTCTCCTACGCTCTTTCGCCTTTAATTCTTCGTAAAACCCTCGTGCTTTTTCCTTGCTCTTGTTATATTATTTTGCGCCCTCTGCCCCCTTCTCTCTCTCTCTCTCTCCCTCTTTCCCTCTCTCTCACCCTCCCTCGCCAACCGTCTCGCCCTTGCGTCCTTTTCTCCTGGTTCCTCTGTTTGCACGATTGCGCGGCACAGTTCGCGAAGGGAGTGAAGAGGGAGTGGTGGATGGTGGTGAACGCGAGGCAAGAAACACGACTTAGGCTCGCGGTGGCGGGCACGCCGGTGTAATTATGCCGCGCAGTGATTGGCGTGGTTCGTACAAAAGCAGCAGCGACGACGTGGCAGCGGGACTCTTAGAAGGGTAGTTTGAGGGTGAAACCAGCAGCGGAGAGAATGAGAGAAAAACGCATACCAGCTCGACGTAGCTAAGCGCAAGGGGCTATTCCCTGTGGCCGGAGCTAGAGAGTCGAGGACTGGTGTAGGTGCTCTATCGGAACGAGAACCTCGTTGTATGGGAGCTGCTCCGTGAAGGGCGGCGGCAGGGGAGATAAAGCACGGGAGAGCAGGGCGGTTTTTAGCTCGAATTCATTAGAAGTAAAAATCGATAGGCGACGCTCTCACCACTCTATGTCTCTCCCTTCCGCCCTCCTTCTCTCATCTCGTCTTTTATTTTATATACGTCATCTTTGCCTTCTCTCTCTCTCTCTCTCTCTCTCTCTCTCTCTCTCTCTCTCTCTCTCTCTCTCTTTCGCTCTCTCTCTCTCACATTCTCGCACACTTTCTTATTCGGCGGAAGCTAAAAAGGAAGCGCGAGGAAAAAAGACGCTCGCAATAAATATATACAGGGTGTCAGATCATGTCCTACCATATGCTGGAATTTCAGTTTAGTAAAAGTCCCACGGTTTTCGAAATTTTGGGCTTTATGTTATTTAAAAAAAAAACATCATCTGCTTTTGGGTTTTCGCCTATCTACAAATGATACCAATCGACAATAACTAAGCAACTTTTTGAAGTAATTGGCCCGATATGCGTAGTACATTTTTTTACACAGCAGGCTATAAAAGTCAGTTGTTCGAATTGGTTTGTATGAAACTTCTGCATAATATCTTTTTTCATAAAGTTTCCTTTACATTTAAGGTTGAAAAAGACTTTCCTAGATAAAACATATATCTAAGAGTATTTTTAAAAAAGCCGGGTCCAAAAAGTTATCAATTGTAGAAATGGCATGCGAAAAACCAAAAGCAGATGACTTTTATCTCGAAAGCCGTGGGACTTTTAATAAATTGAAATTCCAGCATATGCTCGTGTAGAAAATTGAGTCGGAAACAAGTACTGCCCCTCATCTGCCTTTCCTAGATAATATCAGGCCCTGGTCGGGCCTTCCACCCTGGATTAAGTTCGCAATGTAACGGGTCTGAGGCTAGGTCTCGATCCATGGTGTTGAAGTTTGCATCGTTGGAACGCAACGAAAATTCTGTTTTATATTTTATTTTCAATATTTTTATTATTATAGGCAATCTCTTTTTACAGATTTATCATGTAGATCGCTAAATAAATATCTTAAAAAATGGTTGGAGAACTTTTGTAGGCGAAATCTGCCAAAGGAAATTAAATACGTTGTTGTCCAACGATGCAAACTTCAGCATCGTCTCGATCCGCCGTTCCCTTTCTGGGGAACTGATCAGGAACGGGCCGGAAAACAAGCGGTAAATGACCAGGAAAGTTGTCGAGAATAGATCGAGCAATAACCAGGAACAAACGAGGAAATGAAAAATGACGTTTCAGCGTTTTTGGAATCCTTGAGGAGGTAAAATCATGACTGTGTTCAATTTAGTATTTCGACAAAATATTGTTTGTTGGTTATCTACTTGCCAAAGTAGTGTATGAGTGTATACATACGCTTGCTCGCATTTCCTGATAGGCAAAGAGACAGAAAAACGTACACAGATCACTATCCGAGCGAAAAAGGCCCAGAGTGCAAAGGATTATTTCGCAAGTATCGCAAATTCATAAGCTCAAGTGCACGCTGTAAGCATAGCACTTCCATACGTGGTACAACTCACAGAACAAACTTTTATCCTCGCACGATGATACTTTGCTTACGCGAAGCGCTTCGCTTGTAGCCAGCTGGCGGATTGTTGGCGAAATACATTCAGGTAATGTCTTCCCTGCCGGAACATTGATATTTCCCAACATGGCAACAAGGCGTTCAAAAACCACGAATGACGCCTGTACTTTTTTGCCTCATAAACTAATTATGCTAGAATTATTATATAATTATTATAATATTATAATATTATATAAATAATTATTATAAACTAATTATGCTAGAATTATTAGTTATCGTAATCCCGGTATTGATGATAAGCATTATTATCCTCGTTGAATATCACTGTTGAAATAAATGCATTTAATGATGAATAGAATTACAACAGATGTATTAGTTTCATCCCAATCAATTGTAAATATCTTTGATGAGGTGAAAAGCAAAGTAGCTTTTCTTTAGTTCTTAAAGATAGGCTCCACTTTTCAGAAGATGTCAATATTTTGGCCGGGTAGACATTACGCGAAGATGTACTTGGTCGCAATGTATCTCGGGCAGAAGATTGTAATTTTCAAACCTAAAGGATAAGCCGTAAAAATGATTTTGCGGTCTTCCAGGTTTGTTCCATGGGAGGACCCGGTCAGGTAAATCAGACAAGGCATGTCTGGTCAGGGCCGGACACAAAGTAGCGAATGTCCGGTCATCCTTCTGCACGGGTAGTAGGACATGATCTGACATATCGACGGTTGTAGGATTATCCATTCATAACAGGACACCCTGCATGTATATACATATATGTATAGGAAGAAACGAAAGACGAGGAGAAAAGCTCCTGTATAAAAGAAGGAACCAAGAACAGAAGTTGCAATTGCCACCCCCTTCACCGAGTTTCTTTTTGGCTTATGCGAAAAATATGGCGTAAAAACTTGTCAGATTGTTTCTTTTTCTTCTAACTTCCAATATTCTGAAATATGCCTCTCGAGCCTCCACAATCCCAGCCCATTCACTTTAATCCCACACTCGTCACTTAACTTTTTCCAATTCCCGAGAGATCCCTGCGGGGGTGCTTCTTTCCCGATGCACTGCTCAATCGAATTCAAAGGAGGACACCGGGGAACTAGGAATCCTGTGCTGATGCAGGCGGCTATATTTGAGCTTCACTTATGCTTACGTACGAAGACTCACTAAAAACGCCACACGCTCGGTAGCCGTCGAGCCAGTGCGCGGCTAAACGGTCACCAATCCAAATGTTCGTCCAGACCAATGCTCCTTGACTTGAGAGATCCACGCAGCCGGGATACGACTGCGCATCTACTACTGTCACCGTTCACCAGTTATTATTTTATTCGCAGTTCACGCCCTGTACCAATAATGTATAATATTAAGGCAGTCCTCTAGTTTCTCGGTTCGAAAAAATCGATTTTTTTTTCATTAATCACATCTACACATGTGTAGAAAATGTGTGCCAAAGGATTTTTCGATATTCGTCGTGGTTCACAAGTTACGGCCCTGTAACGGAGCAGGTATACGGAGCGCGCGCCGGGCTGCTCCGAAAGCCGAGCAATTCAAACACAATAAACCGCCTCTTTCTGAAGCAGTTCAAAAAGTTATAAAGCCAATTTACGAGGATTTATCCAAAGAAGAATTGTTAAGCAGATGCCTGGGAGCGGAAACTTAAAATAATAACGAGTCGCTCAATTCGTTAATCTGGACTTTTGCTCCGAAGCATCTCCATTCTGGGCCAAAAGTGGTTGAAATCGCCACGTTTCTCGCTGTCATAATCTTCAACGAAGGATTCAAATCTATCCTGAAGACCTTGGAAACCATGGGAGTGAAAATCGGCCCACAAGCTAAAGGATATGTTCAACAGCGCGATAGCTCTCGGATCGACTGTTCAGAAAGGCGCACGAGTGATGTTGTAAAACAGGCCCGAATCGCGAAAAGGGAAGACGGAGCAGCTCTACGTGACTTCCAAGAAGAAGAGGAAGGCCTATTGTATGGTCCAGGCATAGCAGATTGACGGTGAGATGAAATTTTTAGTATAAATCACATACGCGAATTTTCAAACGCGTTTTTCTCGAAACACCATTTTTCGAAACGGTGACCACGATATTTCAGAAACTACTGCACCGATCTTGTTCAAATTTATACAGGATCTTTAATATGTTATAAGCCAGCGATTGAACTAGGATTATCATGATTGCTTCCATAGTTTTTTTTGTACGAGCGAAAAACTTAAGAAAAAATGATTCAAAAATAGAATGTAATTTTCAAAAGTGTATAAAAAAGTCAATTTTTGTAATTTCGAATTCACTCTAGTTCAATCGCTAGTCTTAAATATGAAGATTAAAATGCCGTTCGGTTTTTTTATTTCAGATAAGCAGAACAGCCGCAATCTTGGTCACCGTCAAGCACCTCTTTTACTTGATGTCTTCCTGTCGGCCACTATAACCTTTATTCTATTATATATTTTGACTTCAAAAAATTTGTAAAGCTTATTTAAATGTTAATAAAGATTATGCAAAAACAATGAGGTTGATTATTTCGATGCTTTGCCCGTAAACAATTATTGAAAAAGCCGTAAAAAAAACAGCCGAGAAACTAGAGGACCGCGTTAATCAAACTGTAGGAAACAAACGTGAACGTTTGTAGAACATGATTTTTGTTACATCAACCGTTGCGTGATTTCGCAGCGATCTAGTTTTACTTGATTGGCGATTTGTCAACGTTTGTCTCCTCTGCCTTCAATAAAAGGCCAACCTGACGATCGACACATACGTCCGGACACTTTTCCTGTCATGTTACGTGGCGGAGGAGGGCGGAAAAACAATGAGCACGAGAACTGTCACGGGCGTAAGAACGGATAAGCAAAAGAGCGAAAAGTTTGCGCATTATTATTATGTATCTTTAATACCGAATCGATCCTTATCCGGAACTGTAACGGACTGTGCATATCGCATGTATGTATCATTGCTACGGACATGTGAGCGGGTTTATAGCCAAGCGTTCGCGATTCAGCGTTGATAGCTCGCGAGTATAATTACTTTTTAATTTGAGGCCTCTCTCTGTGTCGAGCTGCTTTGCCGCGATATATATACTTTGTACTCTTTCTCTCGCCCTCTCTTACTTTCTTTACTCTACGTATCGCGATATCGATCTTTATAAACGTGGCGTAATGTGGAAAACTGGGTAAAAGTAACAGTACTACGTGTGTCGACTGTTCTGCTACGAAAGGCGTCACTTAGACTGTACTATCTCGTACAGGCTGATTTACAATTGACGGCAACACTTGGTAAAATAATATTCTCAACGTCAACCTGAGCGAAAATTTTCGGCTGCCTCCTCTCGTCCCGCTCTGTACTGATGTTATTATACGTTTGATACGAGTAATGCGCGAGTCTGGAAAAAATGTGCCTAAAGCAGGGTTACATTGATATTAAGGGGTTTTCTCACTTTAGACGCTAAAAAAGCTATTTTCATGATTTTTTTTGATAGGTTTATATTATAGATATTGATATAAAAATTGGTACACTTAATAAATACACTTTCGAAATACATTTTTAAAAAATTTTATTTAAACTATTTATACTATCACTTTCGTCACTATTTATAGACGAAAGTGATATTTGAAGAAATGTCCTAAAAAAAATTGTGGCTCTGCGCTGTTGATGAAAACTCGAGGATGGATCATCCGAAAGAAAAAAATCAAACGGTTTTAGATTCAGTATGTTAATGGCTATAGGTCGTATCATACGATTATTGATACATACGAAAATGACAAAATGGCGGACATTTTTCGAACAAACAAAAAAAACGTGTTTTTTCACCGTTTTTGGCAAAAAAAAGTAAATATCAAAGTTTTTTAATCCTTAATATGCGCTATAGCTATAGTTGTAAAGACTATGTGGTTAAAATTTCATAAGGATCGGTTCAGTGGTTTCGAAAATGTTATCAACGAGCTGTAGAAAAACGTTGTTTCGAGAAAAACGCGTTTAAAGTTTGTTTGGGTTACATAAATACATTAAACATTTTTTTTAATGTATTTCGAAAGTGTAACAACTTTTATATCAATATTTATAATATAAATTTATCAATAAATTCATGAAAAATAGCCTTTTTAGTGTCCAAAGTGAGAAGATCCCTTTGACAGTTTTTAGAGCTACTTTAATAGAGCGCCTAAATACGGTTTAAATGTGTGCATATTTAAATGCGTTTAAGTATGTTGTTAAAGTCTACTATAATGTTGCTAAAGTTGATCGTAACGTTGCTTAATTTGATTTCTATCTCAATGATAATTACAAGACCGATTAAGTGTCTATAATAGTGTCCTAGGTACTTGATAATTTTATGTATAATGTTTCCTTAATAAAGATGACAATTTGATTGTAAAAAATCGTTGTTTTTTAATTGACTTCCATGTACAATGCATAACAATTTTAATTTTTTTGGTTAAAATGATGTCAAAGTAACCCTTAATCTTTGCGTAAGTTGCATTTCAATGCCTCGTCAGAGAAACCCCACACTTGAGGTTACTTGGAGACTCAAAAAAAAACGTTGGCGAGGATGTCAAAAAAAGTGGCCTTCGAAAAACTTCCAAAACCTGTTATATATAAAATTAACCCCATTCTACCTCTATCCACCACTGCATCGATACTACGATGACTATAGATTTTTTTTTTCATTTATCCTATGAATATGATAGTTAACGAAATCGCCCACTTCAGCACTGCTGGATTACTCCGGAACACCCTGAGATTTTTTTCTCGATATTTTTATCGTCCGCGAAAAAGCAAAAACGAAGAAAATCTCACGATCCATTCTGAAGCGTACTGTATGTGTTATAAGCGAGACCGGCCGACGTGACTCGAGGCGTTAAACTGGACTCCATGAATTGCCGCAGTACGAAAGACACACATGTATATGTATAATACGTGTATGTTTGGTATGAATTGTACTCAAACCATCGGTATAGTGTGTACGCAGACGAGCGGGCCCGCGTTCGCTTGTAATAACGCGAAGGAATCGTTGTCGCACACTCGCATGTCATATATATATATATATAACAGTGTAAAGTTAGAGAATGCTGCAATGACCGAGCATTACGTGTGCCCGGAAAATTACGGACCTTTTCTCGGCTCATGCCCGCGCGGCTCTCTGTAATGTCCGCATATTTTTCCCGGTAAGGACGAAAGTGCGCTACACCAATAAAAGGCGCACGGTATTTTTCGCCTCGCGAATAGCCGTGTGCACGGCTCGTTTTCGGGTTATGGATTGCTCGACAGGTGGAAAGAAGAAAGGATGACAATTGCCACGAAGAGCTCCGTCACATTATCGTTCGACCGTAAACACGTAACAAATCCATTTGTCTGATTGGTGGATGCGTATAGAGGGTTGACTTTAAAGTTTTTTTTTTTCAACTTGCAACTATTGCAAATCACGGTTGAGCAAGCCTTTTTTATAGGGTGTGGATGTATTCGTTTCTATGCCCGGCTATCCTTGGCTACTCATTGTCCCCATACCCATTGTCCCCGTCAATATCATGCATTCAAAATCACCTTTAGATAAATGCATTTTTTTTTATCAAGATCGTTCCAAGAACACTCTGGTCCCCAAAATCAACAATTCATTTGTACAGCTGATGGCCAATATTACATGGATACGACGCGTTCGAAATAACTTTCTCTATACGTAAAACACATATACGTATATAAATGTATATAGATATCGATACAGTGTCTGTGGGTGTGCGTACTCGTATGTAGATATATTTATCAATTGCTTCGGACTCCTAAGGGGTTTTGCGGCTCCCTTCCTCCGCTTCCGCATAGTATACAAGAACAATTATATATATATATATATACGTATATATGTACATATTGGTCTAATGTCGATTGTTTTTCCAATCGATTGGTTCGATTCGTAGAATCGTAGTGACAAAACGATGTGGCCTGCATGACATCCTACTACACAGAAGTGCATGTCGAACAGGAAGGATCGTCCTCGCGCGCTCATCAGGCGGCGTTTCCGCAGCAGGTTTGCCATATGCTGTTTTTCTGGGTCACCCGATAAACACGAAGAGACATTGAGTGAACTACGTCGGCAATGCTCTTCTTCTATCTTTCTTACGGTTCGGGGTTGCGAGAGATGAACACTCGTAGGGGTTGGTTCGATCTCGTGGCGACGCGAGGGCTGATGAGGCAACACCAAATTAACGGCAACCACTCCAGTTCAATCATTAGGGGAAAAGAAAACCTTCCTCCGTCCCACACACACACACACACACACACACACACACACACACACACACACACACACACACACACACACACACACACACACACACGCACGCACGCACGCACGCACGCACGCACGCACGCACGCACGCACGCACGCACACGCATACGCACACACACACACACACACACACACACACACACACACACACACACACACACACACACACACACACACACACACACACACGCACGCACGCACGCACGCACGCACGCACACGCATACGCACACACACACACACACACACACACAGAACCTCCTCGGCGGTACAGCCTCAAACTGTTCGGAAAGACATCCAAAAAGATGTACAAAAATAGATGATGGACTGAACCACATAACAGAAAGAATGTCAAGACTCACCAACGAACCATTTTCAAGGATTTTTAACCATTCAATTAAGGTAGAACGAGCGTGCACACTCTTGATTTCCATAGATTTTGTTTAAATTTTAACCAGACGTTGTTCATATCATTATGCATGTTTGAGTGAAATTTCAGAACAATCGACTATTTAGATTGGGAGATAACGGGTTTTAAAATTGCAACTTTTAACACTGCAGGGTCTGCATTGAAATTTAGACAGAATAATTTTCCGTAAAAGATATTTGTCCCCTATAATAAGAAGACATATGACAACACCGCATCGTTCCACGTGTCCGATGACGTAAGTTTGCGCGGCATATTTAAAATAATACTGCGACACAAATTTTTATTTGGAAGCAATTTTTAATCGAACAAAGTTTTCAATTAGTTATGAATTAACCAACACTTTTATTTCTCAATGAAGACAACATAAACAGTATACAATATTTATATTTATAACGCAAATATTTTTTTATGACAAATGTTTTTAACTTTAGGAACACGATAATTATTTTTTTCCCGAAATATTAAATAATACTGTTCTGCGGTGGTGCCATATGTCTTCTTATTATGGGGGACAAATATTTTTTACGGATAATTATTCTGTCGTTACTGAACGTTTTTAGCAAAACTGAATAGTAAAGGCAGTGCGAACTTTTTGACCTATTTCCCTAACTAATTTGGTACCTAACCATATTTTTTTTTTCAAAATTTATAAACAGAATGGTACGACGAATAATGTGACCTGACTTTCGGTCACTGCAGACCCTGGAATGTTAAAAGTTGCAATTTAAAAACGCATTATCTCCCAATCTAAATAGTCGACTGCTCTGAAAGTTCACTCAAACATGCATAGTGATATGAACAATGTCTGGTTAAAATTTGAACAAAATCTATAGAAATCAAGAGAGCGCGCTCGTTGTACCTTAAGGACGAATGTGCTTGTCACTTCAATTGATACTTGCACATTCTTCGCTTATTTACTCGTGTGCGGTGTGTCTGATTGTCGTGCTTGTTTATATCCGGAGCCCAAATAGTCTCATGAGTGATCGACAATTATAAATAGTGTTATAAGTTGCGCTTTGCAGTTCGTCAAGAGTATCTCCAAATTCCAAATAGAAGGTAGCAACTCAATAACGATCCGTATAGCGTTTCTTCGAAGTTGATCGAATCCCGAGAGGTGAAAAAGAGGGCCAAAGATGTAACTGAAGCGAGAAAGCAAATAAGTCAAGGATCAATATATATTGAAACCGCGAAACCGGCGAATATACCGGGTGGGGCAACGACTTCTAGCAATAGAAGTATTTTCCTAACCTCTACCAACTCAGGAGAAAACTTTTCCGACGACGGTTGTATAGTTCGAAAGGGGTCATCGAGTGAAGGCTATGAGGTTCATTCGGATGGAGGCGCTTCGGAGATTTTAAGGTCAAGTCCATTTATTTAAATGGGACTATTTTTTTAAAGAATTTTTTCAATGAAGTAAAAATAAGTTGACACAGCAACTTTCAAAATTATCGATCGAGATTTAGTATAGAAGATCGATTAAAAAATAAAAAGAAATTTCAATGTTTTTAGCCTAGAATCGATTTAAAAAACGGTGCAAACACTTACTCTATAAGAGGTGCTCAAAGTAATGGCCACCACTTTCAATGCACCATTGCAATCTATTCGCATTGCTTGTACTGCTTATTAATCACGTTAGTCTGTATTGACGAATAGGGTCTAATTGAGGTTTCAATAGTTAAATACTCGGCAAAATCTAAATAAGATTTCCATGTAATAGACACATGTTCTCTTCAATAAAACGTACTACGACAGAATTTCCTTCTGTCAGTACAGAGTTAAATTTTTCACAATATGTTTCATTATAATAGAATGTTTGTGTGATCTTAAGGGGTTACCTCCACTTGCGATTTTGAAAAAATCGATTTTTTTATTGCATTTTTTCGAAGTATAAGTATCTGAGAATATGTCCTGAAAATTTCAAGTCGATCCGAACAAAATTGACTGAGATATGAGCGTTGAAAGAGAATAATCCGTTGTGTAAACGACCGGCTAATGGAAACTGTAAACGCGTTTTTCTCAAAATGGCATATCTGAAGTCGGTTACCAAGATTACTCGAACACTAATGAACCGATCTTCTTGAAATTTTGCAGGCTTATTTAATAAATAAAAATGTAGTCTTCAATCGTTCGATTTTTTTTCGAAAAAAATGTCCGTTTTATAGCCAAAAAACGGCCGTTTTTTTCGTTAAAATCGAACCATTAACTTTGACTGTTCGCCATTTTGTGAAAAATGAATATTTTTTAAAATCCTCCGATTAAAGACTAGTTTATACTTATATTTGACTAAATCCATCCGCATTTTTTTTTCCAGATGATCCACTTCGCCGCAATGTTGGTTACCGCAAACCGTGTATATAAAAACATTATTTCATTGACGGCCATTTGCCACTAAACATTGTAATATTTTTCATTAAAAAAATTACTGAAAGTTCTTCAAGATGTGTTCTTTAAGATGGTATATTGATCGATTAAAAAAGTTTTGTAGTTTTCTTTAAAAAAATTAATGAAAAAGGCCTTTTTTTAAGGCCTTAATTTACGGAGAATGTCAAAAATGCATCAAAATAGCGCAGTGCAAAAATGCAACGAAAGTCAATGAAAATATTGGTTCTTGTTTCATCAATGGACATTTAAATAGGAACTCTTACGCCATTTTTCTAGAACATCAATTGGGACATTTGTTAGATCTGCCATTGAACACACGACGCACGATGTTTTTCCAATACATAGTAGCACTCTGCCACACTTCCGCCATTTTTATAATAAATCTATTGAAAAAAAATTGTTCAGTATATTTAAATATGCTGTTGAAGTATACCCACAGTTTGATAAATGTAGAATAATTATTTCATAGTTTAAGAGGTATTCTCACGTTAGACGCTAAAAAAGGCTATTTTCATGATTTATTTTGATAGGTTTATATTAAAGATATTGATATAAAAGTTGTTACACAAATAAATACACTTTCGAAATACATTTTAAAAAAATTTGGTCTGTATGTATGTTACCCAAACAAACCTTAAACGCGTTTTCCTCGAAAAAACGTTTTCCGACGGCTTGTTGATAAAATCTTCGAAACTACTGAACTGATTTTTTAGGCAACTTTTTGAAAAGTGAAAATTTCGTCAGATAATTGTTAATAACAAATGTACTATTCAATATAAAAAAAATCCTAGGTACTTCCATAAACAATGTATTTTTCAAGATATATTCAACGTTTCAAGTGAATCGGTTGAAAATTGTCTGAGTTGTGTTTCCGGCCAACTTAAAAAACGCAGTTTTGAGATAAACGCTGCACAGCCGCCATTTTGAAATCAATCGCTTCAAAGAAATTATGGTATACAATCACTGATATGTATGATAAACACCCTTTGTTGTAATCTCGATTTATTTTGTAGTTTCTCTGAAAAAAAATCCCCAAATACCTTTTTTCTCGGCCTCTAGAGTGGCCTAACCCCTTAAGTACATACTTTTTTTTTAAATATATTTCGAAAGTGTATTTATTATGTGTAAGAACGTTTATATCAATATCTACAATATGAAGCTATAAAAAAAATCATGAAGATAGCCTTTTTTTAGCGTCTGAAGTGAGAAGACACCTTCAAAAATGTCTCAAAATTGGTTATTCTTTTCCCGTCTATATATATTTCCCGCCTTAATTAAACCGAAGAAAGTACTCTTCTATACTTCTAAATTAATTTGTTTCCTGATCAAGTCCCGAATTTCTATCTAATTATAATGTAACGAAAAAGTGGTACCGTTTCTATCTGTATATATATATATATATATAATGTAACGACAAAGGTTTATATTGTAGATTTCTATTGTTTATATATATATATATATATATATATATATATATAAGAACACGAATAGCGGGAGAAAAAGAGAAACAAAGTTCCGGGTAAAGCGGCGCCAGATAAGACTTAATATTTGATCGCGAGGCCCGGCTCTCTTGACTCAACCACGAACAAGCACAAACCTCCCTTTGAGCATCCCCTCAAGCCGCCTAACGATCGATGCACCCTCCAACCCCAGTCCGTAGGTTTGCCACACAGTTTTCTTCGCCGTTGGCCTTGCCCTCTCGTACGTGTGTGTATATGTGTGCAACTGAGCTCTTGCGCCACTACCATGTTCAACCGAGATCCTCCGTACTCACCCTACTCTGATTGACCACACAAGAGGAGGGTTGAGCAGGAGGAATGGGGGCGCGGTACCATCCCTCTGTCTCGTCGACTACCGGTGCTAAATCTGTTGACACATTCGTTCTCCTTCTCTTTCGTTCCTCTATCTCTCGCCGTTTATCCCCTTGCGCGGCGAGCGCGCATTTCCGATTCCGTACACGCTGGCACGATCATCGGGCCGTTTTGCCGGACGAGCGATCGCCACCGACTGGGCATTACTCGCGAGTACAACACAAACGTTGTTTCCGCGACTTTTCTCTCTCTCTCTCTCTCTCTCTCTCTCTCTCTCTTTCACTCTCTGCTCTCGATGGCGATCTCGGTCCAACCGCGTTCATTTCCGGCGAGTTTTCGAATAACGAATTTTTAATTTGCGGCTTAACGCATACAATCGATGAACTTTTCGAGTCCGTGGCAAAATTGCGGTCGGCTGAAGATCGCGATAAAATTCGTTTTACCTGTTTGCTCGCTCACACGGAATACGTTTTTTGTTTCGTGCAACAGCTGTTTGATTTTATTCCAGCAACACTTTGATCGGTTTGAGAAAATCTATTTTAATTTTTTTTTATATGTTTATATTATAGATATTGATATAAAAGTTGTTACACTCAATAAACACGCTTTCGAAATACATTTAAAAATGTTTTTTTATGTATTTATGTAATCCAAACAAACTTTAAACGCGTTTTTCTCGATACAACGTTTTTCGACGGCTTGTTGATAAAATCTTCGAAACTACTGAACCGATCCTTATGAAATTTCAACCACATATTCTTTACAACTATAGCTATAGCGCATGTCAAGGATTTTTTTAAATTTCGATATTTACTATTTTTCTTGCCAAAAACCGTGAAAAGAACACGTTTTTTTTCGAAAAATGTCCGCCATTTTGTTATTTTTGCATATATAAAAAATCGCATGATATGCGCTATGGCCATTAATATACTGAATCTAAAACTTAAAAAATTTTTTGTTTCGGACGATCCATCTCCGAGGTTTCATCACCGGGGCAGACCTACAATTTTTTTATGACATTTTTTAACTACCATTTTCGTCTATGAATAGTGATTTAAAAAAATAATTTTTTAAAAATGTATTTCGAAAGTGTATTTATTAAGTGTGACAACTTTTATGTCAATATCTATAATATAAACCTAGAAAAAAAAATCAATGAAAATAGCCTTTTTCGACGTCTAAAGTGAGGAGACCCCTTAAATGTGAAAGGGCTACACACCTCCAGTTAATGAACTCCATGTTGATGCGACATGCTGTTTCTCATATTCGAGTGCAACTAGGTACTTTGTACTATGGCTAACGGGTCGGCATAAGCTTGGAGCCCAAAAGGAGGTCGATTTTCGATTTTTATTTTCCGACGAGAGGTGTGATATCGGTGTGACGTGGTCGGGATTTGCCACGTGATGAATACATAGTCTTACTGACATAAGTTTGAGCTTTTTTAGCATAATATTGATAAGTAAAAAAGTTATTATTGTTGAAACAACGTGGCATCACTGCTGCACGGCCTATGGGTATAGGTGGTTCTGGCGACTTGGGTGATCCGAAATGAAGAATGGAGGAAATGGCAGGTTGCGACTAGGGGTGCCAGACATCCTTTATTCTGAAGAAGGTCCCCATTTTCAGACCCAAAAATGGATCTTGTCCCCGCAATTTTGAAATCGAGAATACAGGACAATTCATAGTTCTTTATTTCGCTAAAAAATAACAACGTTGGCAATTTTTTGCAGAACCGATGCGTTAATTTGAAGCCGCATGCGTGCTAATGTGCGACGTATACAGATTTATGAATAGTTTGAATCAAAAGATAAATCAACAAAGTTAAGATGCCTTTTTTGGAATGGCAGTCCAGCAAAACTTTCGAAAAGTTTTCACTTCTCAGACTAAAAAAATACACTACTATATTTCCGGAGTGGTATCGGAATATGCTGATATATCTAAAATCGAATTCGATCTAGAATTCGAATATCTAGAATTCGATTTTTCGGAAAATAGTAATTTCCATTGTTTGCCGCCACTGACGCTGACGAAAGAAATTAAGTACCAGGATTTGTGCAACAGTATATCAGAACTATAGATACCTAATATTAAGGCCTTACTCCCAATTGTAGCGCAAAAAAGGCCTTTTTCATGAATGTTTTTAAAGAAAACTACAAAACATTTTTAATCGATCAATATACCATCTTAAAGAACACATCTTGAAGAACTGTCAGTGATTTTTTTATTGAAAAATATTACATTGTTTAGTGGCAAATGACCGTCAATGAAATAATGTTTTTGTATACACGGTTTGCGGTAACCAACATTGCGGCGAAGTGGACCATCTGAAAAAAAATGCGGATGGATTTAGTCAAATATAAGTATAAACTAGTCTTTAATCGAAGGATTTTAAAAAATATTCATTTTTCACAAAATGGCGGAACTTTTCAAAGTTAATGGTTTGATTTTAACGAACAAAAACGGCCGTTTTTTGGCTATAAAAAGGCCATTTTTTTCGAAAAAAAAATCGAACCATTATAGACTACATTTTTATGTATTAAATAAGCCTGCAAAATTTCAAGAAGATCGGTTCATTAGTGTTCGAGTAATCTTGGTCACCGACTTTAGAAATGCCATTTTGAGAAAAACGCGTTTAAAGTTTCAATTTCCGTTTACACGAAGAACGGATTCTTCTCTTTCAACGCTCATATCTCAGTCTATTTTGTTCGGATCGACTTGAAATTTTCAGGACATATTCTCAGATACTTATACTTCAAAAAAATGCAATAAAAAAAATCGAGTTTTTCAGAATCGCAAATGGGGGTAACCCCTTAACTTAGATGCGTCGTATGAAGACTTCTGTATATTAGTCTCTCTCGACGAAAATAATAGAAGAAAAGAAGCGTGAAAATGTTCCCGAAAAATGGATTCAGATTCTAAAATCAACGGATGAAAACAAGTATCTGCTGAAAATAATACAATACGTATTTTCCATCCCAGTGTCAAACGCTCACGCCGAAAGAATATTTTCCTTGTGTACGAATACGTGGACCAGAAGCCGAAATAAGTTAGATATTGACACTGTAAAAGCGGAACTGCAAATAAAATCGAACTTCAACCTGAAATGCAAAGAATTTTATAATTTCATTATAGAAAACGAAGAAGGTCTTAAGGGGTTATGCCAGTGTGACACTTTAAAAAAATCGATTTTTCTTTCTTTTTCGACAGTTTATACTTTCAAGAATATGAGATGAGGCTTTCGTACTTTCAAGATTTTTATACTTTCTAGAATATAAAATGAGATTATTCAAATTTGCTGACATTGTAACTCAAAGAGCAATTATCCGATTGACTTGAAATTTGAACTGCGTACTCTTGAATATATTTACTCTACAATGACATAGGATATTTTTGATTGGATGAAAATTGACGAGTTGGCATTGAAAAAAACGGCAATTTTATAGGCAAGAAAACGGACTTTTTTCATAACTACGCCATTTTGTTAGATTTTCATATTTTTCGAAAATCCTACGTCATTGTGCAGGAAATACCTTCCAGTTTAACGACATTTTTTCCTTTTTCGGTTTCAGCTACTCAATCGGCCGGAATCATGTCAGCAGTAGAGGAACTTTTTTTTTGCGCCTCCGAAGGCAGCGCATAAATCGCTTGGATCTCAATATTTTTCTATGAAACAATTATGTAATATAGGTCAAATAAAGCCAAATATATTCTTAATTTTCCGAAACATTTCATTGAGTACTTTTCTTCCAAAAAATTCAGCAAAAAAAGCTTCCAAAAAAGCAGCGAAAAGTAGTACCAAGTATACTGTCAAAAAAACGTGATTTCGTATTTAATTTTACGATAGGTATTTTTTCACTTCTGTCCATTATTAAATAAACAAGTACTTACTATTGGCTTCAATTAACGACTACGATACCCTAGGTAGGAATTGACGATGAAAAAAGGGCTCGCCAAGCTCTGAAACAAGGCTCACATTTTTTACTTCAGGCTCAGCATCAGCCTGATTTCAGGCCTAGCTGAACCTCTCAATGATAACGCGGTTTCAGGCTCTTGCACACAGGCTTGACCAAAGGCTGGTAGAAAAGCCTGTACTAAGCCTGAAAAGACGAAACAGCAAGGCACAAAACGAGCCTTAATGAAGCCTTCACGATCATTTATGACCAGGCTTATCCCAAACTCTTCTCGAGGCTATATGAGGCCTGTTTTTAGTTTTCTATATTCTAGATTGGGGTAAATTTAATAAATTTGTAAAGAATGTTTATTGCGTCAAATTGATTTAGAAAATTAAGATAGAGGATGAAGTAAAATGTCAGTAGCGTAATTTTTTTGTGCAGATACACAATTTTAAAATATTCTCGCATTTATTGCTAAATTTTTTTTTTTCCGTAAAAGTACAGAAAAAATATTATTTGTAACTTTTGTTTTTATCACAACCTGAAACAAGCCTGTATCCAGCCTTGATTTTTTAGCCTTAAAATTCACCGGCTGAATAAAGCTTGAAATAACCCTGAGTTTAGGCTAAGCAGCCAGTCTTGGTTCCAGGCTGCTCCAAACGATGCAAAGAAACCTGGCCCAGGTCTGTCTCACTCAGGCTCGGTGAAACACGGCTCGCACAAGCTTGTTTCCATCGTCAGCCTTTGGATTTCCTACCTGGGACGTTGCGTATTAAAATTGCTCTTTTCATTAACAAATGTCACTACTGATACCATAACCGAGCATTTTATCGAAAACAACATGACGTCCCTTATTTTCATCCTTGGTGCTTTATCTTATCTCAGCAAATCCTCGAGAGGACAAAACGGGAGCTGGCATCCCTAGCTACGAAATATTGCGAAGCTCTTTGGACACTTGCTTCAAAAGTGGGAATCCCCTACAAGCTTTGAAACACGCATCGAAAGAGACAAACAGCCTAACGAAGGGCAAAGAGAGGAGGAGGGAGGGTAATACGCGTATGTTCGCTGTATTCACGATACGACGAATGCCCTCAGGGGCAGAGAGTGGGGGGGGGGGCGGCTATAGAGAGGGTGGTTGCTCTTCGGATAACGAAAAAATTTCCATGTCGAAGCGGCGGAATCGATTAGACGCCGCGGTCAACTCCGACCCTGTCGAACCGCAGACTCGATTCTCCCTTGCTCTCTTTCTCTCTTTCTCTCTCTCTCTCTCTCCCTTTCTATTGAGCCCCGAGTCACGGGTCGAGCGTATAATTATCGGAGGCACGCGAGCTCACGGATTCTATATATACAAGCATAATGTAAGATACCCCAAGAGCCTCGAGTCTTGTACAGTTCTTTTTCTCCTTACTCCCTCTCTGTCCTTTATTTCTTCTCGCTGATTCCAGCCTATATTACCTTCTCCCGTTCCTCCCCGTCGCCCTACGCCCACACTCACAGATACACACGTACACATTCGCAAATTAAATCCATATGCATATACATGCAGTTATACGTAAACGCAGAGAAACACACGCGCACATATTCATAGATATACGTAAATGAAACAGTCCCTAACATTTTTTCAGACGCATCTTCGATTTTACGGGGTCTTCTCACTTTAGACGCTAAAAAGGCTATTTTTAAAATAGTTTTATATTACACTGAAAAAAAAAAAATTCGTTCATCCATCCAAAAGTCGGTTGGTTTAACAAAATGGTATCTTTAAATAAGTATAACTTGATTTTTGATTGGCATAACAAAACAGTATAGTTGGGCAGTGACCATAGATACGTTTGAACTATCTGCTTATTTAGCATGTCTGAGCAACTGTTAAAACAACAAAATTTCGAGACAACAAAATGCATTTTGCACATTCAACGATTCTTTTTTCTCAGTGTATAGATATTGATACAAAAGTTGTTACACTCAAGGCGCTAGGCCACAGTAACGGGTATAAAATCATGTGCGAATTTGACAAATTTTTGTTCGTATGAAAAAGTGATTAACTCATAAAATTAATTACACGTCTATTTAGTATGAATATCAAGCTGTTAGAATTTTTTTATGTACAATATGGTCGACTGCTAATATTTTCGTTTGTTATCTTTTTTTTAGGCGCTCCGCGGCCTGACATTTGGCATCCACCATTTTTTACCTAGAACGAAAAACAAAAATTCTCGTCAATCTACATTAGAATACCTAGAGAAGTACGTACGGAATTTAAAAAATATTGTTTTACTCAAAAGTTGTAGATATTTGAGCTTAAGAAATGAATTTTCAGTGAAAAATTTCGTTACAACTGCTCATAAGCTGCTCGGAAAATGAAGAGTTTTCGATTAATCGAAAATTCCGTACGTACTTCTCTGCGAAATGCAATTAGGAATGTAACTTTTAAATTTGAAGTAAATCGAGTGAAAATTGTTGAAGTTATTTGTCACGCCAATTGGAAAAAAGCTGTTTCGAGAAGTTTCGAGTAGACGACCATTTTGTACAACGAAAAAAAAAATACATATTTTCTAACAGCTTGATATTCATACTAAATAGATGTATAATTCATTTTATGAGTGAATCACTTGTTCATACGAAAAAAATAGTTAAATTCGCACATGATTCTATACCTGTTACTGTGACCTAACCCCTTAATAAATACATTTTCGAGATACATTAAAAACAAATTTGAATGTATTTATGCAACCCAAACAAACTTTCAACGCCATTTTCTCGGTTTGTTGACAAAATCTTCGAAACTACGAAACCGATCCTTGTGAAATTTTAACCACATATTCTTTACAACTATAGCTATAGCGCATGTCAAGGATTTTTTTAAATTTTGATATTTACTATTTTTCTTTGCCATAAACGGTGAAAAAAACACATTTTTTTGTTTTTTTTTTTTTTCGAAAAATGTCCGCCATTTTGTTATTTTTGCATATATAAAAAATCGCATGATATGCGCTATGGCCATTAATATACTGAATCTAAAACCGTTTGATTTTTTTTGTTTCGGATGATCCATCGCCGAGATTTCATCAACAGCGCAGACCTGCAATTTTTTTAGGACTTTTTTTTAACTACCATTTTTGTCGATAAATAGTGACTTAAGTAAATATATATTTTTTTTTCAATACATTTCGAAAGTAACATTTCGAAAATAGCATTTTTCAGCATCTAAAGTGAGAAGCCTTAGGACAGGACGCGCCTTGAAATGAGCTTTGTGTACGTATTCTTCCATTGATCCAAGAGTTATTTCAAAGATATGGGACTCACACAGTGAGTGTGGAGCCAATTGTCTTCGAGAGATCGAAGCTCTTCAGAATCACCTACCCCTGCATATGCACACATATGCGAGAGTGAATTAAAAAGTTCTTTGAATCATTAAAAAAATATAAGAAAATTAAAAAAAAAAATTTATTTCCCTACATAATCTCCTTCTACTTCTATACATTTAGAATACCGCTATTTTCAGCTTTCTTATTCCTCCCTAGAAAAAAACATTTTCTTGACTCTCAAAAAATTCTTCGACGGCAGCCATAACCGCGTCATCATCGTCAAATGTCTCACCCCGGATATGTCCCTTCAATTTTGGAAATAAGTTAACACCACTGGGCGATAAGTCCGGACAATATGGTCGGTGGTCAAGGATTTCGAAGCCAGCGGCTGTTTTTCACGCACATATTTTTATACGCACATATTTTTATATTTTTAACAACCGTTCGCACAAAAAAAATAATAACTTAAAAACAATACGATTAAATCGACTGAAATTTTGCATAAAAATTGTGTGATTGACACTCTTCAAAATGAATATCGAACTACCCCTGAAATATTATATCAATATGTGCTTCTAAGGACTTTTTGATTCACCCTCGTACATGTGTAAATGGATTGGTGTATCTTCGTCTATCGAAAGTGTAACTGCACTCGTTCCGTCCTTTTCGACTCTCCCTTGATCCGAAATCGTCTTCACCCTCTCTCGCCGTCTTCAATGCACGCAATTACATTCGTACGTACGAACAGACATGATCACGTATAGCCTCTATGCAGAATGCATGCTCGGTTTCGTTCGTTAATACGCGAGAAAACGGGTTTCACACAGAGAAAAGTCTGCATAAAAATTACCGTAGTTCATTTTATATCTCGCTCTCTCTCTCTTGCTCCCTCACACGCACATACACATTCACATTATATATATATATATATTCTTTGCGAAGAACCAGCAACATAACATCGAGTATTCTCGTGCTCGAAGCTATACGGGGTTTATATCTTGCCGAGTTTCAGAGCTATAGCAGAAACGACTCACGGTCTCTCGCTCGGCCCCTCCATTACCATACGATTTTCATGTTAGCGCCTCCGGGTCCCGAATACCGCCGCGACCCTTCGCATTATATGCACTCTTATACAGGGTGTCCTCTGATAAATGGATAATCATGCAACTGACGATAGGTCACATAATGTCCTACTATATGCTGGAATTTCAGTTTAGTAAAAGACCCACGGTTTTCGAGATTATGGGCTTTATGTTATTTTATGAAAAAAAAATCATCTGCTTTTGGTTTTTCGCATGCCATTTCTACAAATGATACGAATCGACAATAACTGAGCAACTTTTTTGAGTAATTGGCACGATATGCGTAGTACTTTTTTTTTACACCGCAGGCTATCAAAGCCAGATGTTCACATTGGTTTGTATGAAAATTCCGCATAAGATCTTTTTTCATAAAGTTTCCTCGACATTGAAGGCAAATAAAAATACTTTTCTAGATAAAACGAATGACCGAGAGTATTTTTTTGACAAGCGGGTCCAAAAAGTTATCATTTGTAGAAATGGCATGCGAAAAACCAAAAGCGGATGATTTTCATCGCGAGAACCGCGGGACTTTTATTAAACTGAAATTCCAGCGTATGGTAGGACATTATCTCGATGCTGCTTACGAAAAGTAGCATGTTTCGGAATTCTTACGAAAACAAGTACGTTTTATATCACCGCGAAAACTAGCATGTTTTGGCTTCAGACACGAAAATTAGTAAGTTTCGGTTTTCGCCACGAAAACTGGCACCTCGCGATATTGAACGCGAAAACTAGCACGTTTCGGCCGTCACCACGAAAAGAAGCAGATTTCGAATATTCAGATTTCGGTACACTGGAATTGTTTCCTACTTTTATTCCATGCTTTTTTACGCCTTGCCTCTATTTTTTTACTGCAATTCCTTTGACCGCAATCGGAAATTTACGACTCTTTAGACCTCTCAAAAAAATTCAATTGGACTTCAATTGAAATAGCAAGTATTGGGAAATATCCGTTCAACCTTACGTCGATACAATCCGCGTTAAGGCGTTACCCCCATTTGTAGCGCAAAACAAGGCCTTTTTCATGAATTTTTTTAAAGAAAACTACAAAACTTTTTTAATCGATCAATATACCATCTTAAAGAACACATCTTGAAGAACTTTCAGTAATTTTTTTATTGAAAAATATTACATTGTTTAGTGGCAAATGGCCGTCAATGAAATAATGTTTTTATATACACGGTTTGCGGTGACCAACATTGCGGCGAAGTGGATCATCTGAAGAAAAAAATGCGGATGGATTTAGTCAAATATAAGTATAAACTAGTCTTTAATCGAAGGATTTTAAAAAATATTCATTTTTCACAAAATGGCGGACAGTCAAAGTTAATGGTTCGATTTTAACGAAAAAAACGGCCGTTTTTTGGCTATAAAACGGCAATTTTTTTTCGAAAAAAAAAATCGAACTATTAAAGACTACATTTTTATGTATTAAATAAGCCTGCAAAATTTCAAGAAGATCGGTTCATTAGTGTTCGAGTAATCTTGGTCACCGACTTCAGAAATGCCATTTTGAGAAAAACGCGTTTAAAGTTTCAATTAGCCGGTCGTTTACACAACGGATTCTTCTCTTTCAACGCTCATATCTCAGTCAATTTTGTTCGGATCGACTTGAAATTTTCAGGACATATTCTCAGATACTTATACTTCAAAAAAAGCAATAAAAAAATCGATTTTTTCAAAATCGCAAGTGGGGGTAACCCCTTGTATATGATTTTGACCAACAAGGACGAGAGATGAAAATCTTTTAAAAAACAAAAACATTGATGATGTTCGAATGTTCCAATTAAAATAGACGTCAGATAAAAAAATGGCCTCTTGCAGCAAGAAAAAAAAAGATTTACAGGCCATGCTTGACAGAGGTTTAATTCCAATCGAACATTAGCACGATTTTTCAAACATATTCGACGAAAACCGTCTGTAAGATTACAGTAAATTTGTTGAATGATATTTTCAATAACATTATTTTTTAATAGAAAATCACAATAAATATTTCATTTTATTTACAATTTCGATATTATCTTTTTATAAAAATGACTACTATCGATTTTAATTGATAATTCTTATCGAAATATGAATAAAAGCAACGAGTAGAAAATTAAAATGTCATTACGCAAAAAATTGTCATATTTAAAAAAAATACCAATAGTTTATTTTTCTAGATTTTTACCTGAGCACGAAGGATTTTAAATTCTCACCAAAATTCTTTTTGGTAAGATTGTTCGAACGATGAGATCCTTAAGGTTTTAAACTTACTCCTTTTACACTAGCCTTTACAGTGGAAATCAAGCAAGCCAGTTTTTGCGGCGAAAGCCGAAACATGCTGATTTTCGCGGTGAATATGGAAACGGGCTGGTTTCCGTGGCGAAAGCATAATCATGCCAGTTTTCGTGGGAACTTTGAACCGTGCCACTTTTCGTAAGCAGCGTTGATCTGACCTATCGACAATTGCAGAATTATCCATGCATAGCAGGACACCCTGTATATGTGGTATACATACTTATTTATATGTACTACCTCATCCCGATGTATGCGCGGCCGTCTATACGCGTTTCCAGACTGCTTATAACCAACTCTACTAGTTCACTATCAGAAGACGATATCACTACCGCGCGCAGCTTGAACGGCCCTCGCGTTGCGTCTCCTAATCTGAAAGTATTATTATCGGAGTGGGATGCTGCGCTGATACCCGTACAGGGACGATTCGAGCTGGATCCGATCGCTGTAGAAGAGTGGATAGGTGAAAAGGAGTCCCACGTCGATCCAGTCGTTTCATTCCGATTGAATGATGTTTTAATTGCATTTGCGTTTTGGCCAAATGCCCTTTGGATAATTGGCGTATTTATTTATTTTTTAAATTTAATCGGCGAATCATTTAATATTGCGTGAGTCAGTTCGCGACTCAATAGAATGAAATGGGATCACCGAGGCTGGGCGTTCTTTTCGGGAATAGTATACTTGTAGGGGCTCACTGAGCACTGGGAACTTTTGCCATGCTCGTCTGTCCGTTGGTGCAGAGTGTTCTGCTTCCTCCGACAGCGTCTCTCCTGTACTCCTTTGGTTGACAAATCTGAAATTATTCATGGACATTGTGCTTAATTTGTTACTTTCAAGTGAATTTATTGTGGTTAGTGAATAATATATTTATATATATTTTCTATTTTGGGAGTTCCAACGAGTTTTTACGTATTACTCTTTTCAATTGAACCCTTTCCAATCACTCCCTACCCGCACTTCAGTCAGCTGACCTAACTTCCGTTGCGTTCACAGCCATTTCAGGTTATGCCTGTAACAGGCACAAACAGCTCATTTTTGAGATTTTTTAAATAGAACATCGCGAGGATAAATTTCTACAAAAATAGGCATTTGGAAAAGTATCATCTGAAGAACATTCGGTAATTTTTGTGTGCAAATATATTCAATTATAATCGAGGTACAGCCGATGTCCGGGAACTTCTGAACCAGGTTATGCAATATAAAAATATTAAGCAGATTCCGTTAGTTTATCGGTTTATCCTATGATTAATCAGAGGAATTTCCGAAATACCAAATTTAAAATAATTGCCCGTTTTCAAAGTGAGTCTATTTTTCGTTCATGAAATTGACAGTATACGTCGGAGAAAAAAAAATCGTCGATCAAATACTATATTTTTACATCTAGAAAAAGCCGTAAATATGACGGTAAAATATCGATGAAGTCATTTTTGAGATACTTTGCTCACCTACGTTAAAAACGCACTTTCGGGAAAAAAGTGTTTAAAGTTTGGAACGACGCTTCGAGCCTTTCGAAGGGCGTCAACATAACAGCCTATAAATCTGTCAATTTTGATCCGATCACCTCGAAATTTTCAGGGAACATTTATAAGATGATATACTGTAGAAATATATTGGTTTTGAAGAAACGAATAATTTGTTGCGGAAAAAAATGTCAAACGGTATTCGAAAAAAACAATTACATGATAAATATCGGTAATCATCGATGCTCATAAAGTTTTGTTGTCCGTTGAGCAGTCAATGAATCCGCGAGCTTTGGAAGGAATCAAGACAAATCAATATTGAAGTTTCGTACGTAACAAGCTAGGGAATTTAACTTTAAAGCGCGATCCCCATACGCACCTCATCAGCCTCGGGTTTACGATTCTTCCGAGCCGGGGCAAAAACTTGACATTGGCGCCCCTCCAACGTTTGAAATTAAGGCGGGAAATCTCTTTAGACGCCCGAAAATGAATAATTTTTAATGTATTATTTAAAGGTGGTAAAATAGTCGCATCATTTGAAAATGTTGACATTATCGTATTACAAATTTCAAGTGGTCATTTTTTTTTCTTTTTTGAACAAACCAAAATTGCGTCATTATAAGGTATTCCTTTAGGCGTCTTGAAAAACTGCTCGTGTTAGTAATCGATCTGGCTGAAATTTTGGGAGGTTTCTCACTATAACATTATTGGAAGGATATACCTACGAAAATATTCTAAAAACGCATAAAAGTATCCATCAAGTACTTGTAATCAAATTTTCATATTTTTGACCATTTTCTCGACAATCTTTACCCCAAAAAAGTAATTTATTTCGCGATAACCTTAAAACTTTAGGTACATCCTTTCAATAATCTTATAGTGAGAAACCTGTCAAAATTTCAGTCAGTTCGATCAATAACTTGTTGAGCTATAACATGAGCAATTTTTCGAAAGCCACCCGAAGGAATACCTCATCAAAGTTTGTCACATAGGCTCTTTTATTTTCAATGGCTAGGATCACGAGGCCATTGAAACTTACTAAAGCGCCCTGGATGCTAGGCGCTTTAGTGAAACGAGTTTTTTTCAAACACAATAATTTGGCGCCCCAGAAAAAGAGTACGCACTTTATAAACTTTTATTTCTCGGAAAATCAATTTTGATAATACACTTTGTACTTCTTATTTTAATTAAGCTTTGGTCATTGAAGAACATTATTTTTAATATAAATCTTAAGTAATAATATCAACAAATATTTGAAAAGGCAAACATTTAAAAAGGCAAATAGTTTTATATTACACTGAAAAAAAAAATTCGTTCATCCATCCAAAATTCAGTTGGTTTAACGAAACGTATCTTTAAATACGTTCAACTTGATTTTTGATTGGCATAACAAAACAGTATAGTTGGTGGTAAAATAGTATATTGGTGTGAACTGTAGCTTATTTAGCATGTCTGAGCAACTGTTAAAACAACGAAATTTCGAGACAGCAAAATGCATTTTGCACATTCAACGATTCTTTTTTTCTCGGTGTATATACATGAGATGCGTCGAAATGATAAATTGAATAACAAAAGCTTTTTATCGTCAAAATATATGCATTTATTGAACTGAACTCAACATTACGTATATATTACTCTGTAGTTTGTATGAGAGGTGTCACTGTTTTTCTTGTCATCGAATAGGCTAGGTTCTCATACAGCTTCACGATGACGGCCGCTTTTTGCTGTTCGGTGATGGTCTCGAAACAAAAATACGTCGCTAAAGATTCAATGCAGCTATCGAGGTATTGGAAAATAGATTGAAATTTCAGGCTCTTTCACGTGACAAACTTAAAAATGATCTATAAATGAAACAAAAAGTTAAGACCAAATGGGGTCTTCAATTAACCGGACAATCAATCGATGTCAAATCAACTAATGAGTTTTACCTGATGCCGTAACCAAGGTGATTTTTTAAACATATCATCAATAACTCGCAATTAAGGAGGTACGGTGATTAGAGCGAGTCCAAGATAAAAGCCCGATTTTTTTAAATAACATTGTCGAGAGCTTCGTCCATGCGTATGCGGAGTTTCCGCGAGATTTATCGTACAGTTTCCGAGTTATTAATTGTTAAAGTTGGTCAATTAGTCACACGTAGACGACAAAATGTGCCTGTCCTCTCATATATCGATTTTTTTGTGCTACTTGGAGCCAAGACACGCGTAAAAAAAACTGACGGTTGCGTTCGTTGGTTCGTTGTGATCAATAAGGTAACTTGAATTGGAAAGCTCACCGCAGAAATAAGCAATAAATTTAGAAATAAAGTCGCGAAAAACCGAAGTATTCGGCGAGAGAGACGTCTCGTGACGTAACCGCAGCCATCTTGCTCGAAGTGTGGCAACGCCGGATACCCGCGCAAATTTGATTCTTCTATCGGATATTTTCAACGCGAATTAAAAATATGGTTGTGTGAAGCCGTACGTTTTTTAATCGATTATAAAAGGCCTTTCGTCGATATTTACTCAAAGTTCTTTTACGTATAGCTAAGGCATCTCAATCTTTCTGGCGACATGCATACAACGCATTTATATGTAAAGTCAGCATGGAAAAACCGTCATATAAAATGAACGTTCGTTTTTATATCTGCAAATATTGTGAAAATTAGGAAAGGGAAAAATAACATAACAATCGATGAAATATGTTTTGACTTCGGACAGATTGGACATTGGATATTGAGGTTAACGTCAACGCGACGGTTTTCATTTGCATTCGCAATATCATCTTTTCACTCTCTAATTCTTGTCCGACAGAATCTACCTTTGTCTCTAAACTGGACTTCAGGTACAATCCTGTTACTCTCTTGATAAACTTCTACAGTACTTATTTTCATTCTCCATGTTTACCGGCTACCAAAAATAATAAGCCGAGCGCGTGGGACCGATGACAGCTATCGAAAATGCAACGATGCTAATCGTCAAAGATATGGCGTACTACTGAAGTCGAGTAGTAGATTATTACGTTTGTTTTCATATTATAAAAATAATAAGTAGCTTGAAATTCAATACTTAAAAAATATTTCTCGAAATATAGGCCACACACATATGTCTAAAACGTAGCGGTATTATGGCGAAAAAAAGACTCTTAGTTTACTAGCGTGGTCATCACCGTACCTCCTTAACACACTTAAACTGTGTTGCTTTTTTCCGTGTTTTTTTTGCTCGTGTGTTGCTATCAACGTGTGTTGTTTTAGTCAAATGTGTGTAAAGATGCGTATTGTCCGTTGATTCTACAATCTTTATGTGCGTTTGAATAAGCGTGTTATTGATGGGGACAGCTACTAAGGTGTGTAATAATTGAATGCGTAAAAATTGCACACTCACGTGTGTAATTGTAACGTATTACGTGTTACCAAATGCATGAGTGCGTAGAATCAACATGGCAACGCGTGTCTAGCCTTTGTGTTGTGTTACTTCTACATACTTTGAACGCACGCCAAACACGCCTAGTTTTTGCAGTGCAGTCATAAAATTGGAAATAAATACCTTAACGAAGCGAGTTGTCGTCCAACACCTTGACATGACGTATGCCAGTGACAGATTAGGTGGTGGTGCCAACACAAGAAAAGATAAAAGAATTAAAACCACTGCGTACTCTTTGGTGGCTCTACCCTATATTCTTTTCAACGAGTGAATACGCTGTGTGCAATCGAAGATGTTTCGAGATCGTCTGTTTCTTCATTTTCCCACGTGTAGTGACGAGTTCGATGACTCTCTTGATGTCGTTCCTTCTCTCTCTCCCCTCTCTTTATTCGTGTCGTACATACTCTACACATTGCTCGTGTATATATTTTGTTAGTTTCGTCGCGAAATAACCGACAACGGTATTGAATTCCCTGTTTTAAACGAGCCCGAGGCGCGGCGCCGCGAACGACAACGACGACGACGTTGTTGCGCGTTCACCAATAAAATCGCGAATCGCCCACGCTTTCAGCTCTCGAAACGATATCGCTTGGCCACTTGGAGCTTGTGTGCCGTACCCGCTATCCACCGGAGAACATCGAGACATCGTCGCAAACTCGTCCTCTCTCGTTTCTCCCTTCGCGCACGAAATACACCTTTTTTCCCTCATCCTGTACGATCTTTTCCCTCGACGTCCGAGAGAGAATTAGCCGCGAGACTATTATATATTTGTATTGGAAATATCTCGACACTGGACTCTCTTTTACCTGTTCTTTCTGCGCTCGTTTCGTCTCCCTCGTCGTAAAATCGTCACAGTTGTCCGAGAGAAAGAGTGAGAGAGAGCGAGAGAGAGAGAGAGAGAGAGAGAGAGAGAGAAGGGGGGAGTCAAAAGAGAAAGAATGTTTCTCGACACCATGTCCGCAAACATATTCATTCACTCGTGTACATGTGTATTTCATATACTTCTCGAGCACATCATATCGACTAAATCGTGCATGTATCGGTCAGTACAAACACACCCATACACACAAAGTCACACCCACACACACAAATTCACACCCACGCACGCAAAGTCACACCTACACACATCAAGTCACACACACACACACACACACACACACACACACACACACACACACACACACACACACACACACACACACACACACACACACACACAAAGTCACACACTGAAAAAAAAAAATTCGTTCATCCATCCAAAATTCAGTTGGTTTAACAAAATATATCTTTAAATACGTTCAACTTGATTTTTGATTGGCATAAAAAAACAGTATAGTTGGTGGTAAAATAGTATAATGGTGTGAACTGTAGCTTATTTAGCATGTCTGAGCAACTGTTAAAACAACAAAATTTCGAGACAACTAAGTGCATTTTGCACATTCAACGATTCTTTTTTCTCAGTGCACTCACACACAAAGTCACACTACACACAAAGCCACACCGACACACACAAAGTCACACCAACACACACAAAGTCACACATGAAGTCACACCCACACACACAAAGTCACACCCACACCCACACACACACACACACACACACACACACACACACACACACACACACACAAAGTCACACCCGCACAGCCACACGCACACACACACAAACACGTCATAGCAAACGAGAAACTTATTATTCTTAGGTGGCGATAATATTCGTTGCTCGCATCCCTCGTAAACTCTTCGACAAATTTATTTATTTATCTGTATAATCTGTTTCGGATATTATATACAGGGTGTCCTGTTATGAATAAATATATTCCTGCAACTGTCGATAGGTCAGATCATGTCCTACCATATGCTGGAATTTCAGTTTAGTAAAAGTCCCACGGTTTTCGAGACAAAAATCATCTGCTTTTGGTTTTTCGCATGCCATTTCTACAAATGATAACTTTTTTGCCCGTTTTTTTGTAAAAACACCCTTGGTTATTTGTTTTATCTAGAAAAGTCTTCTTTTCAACCTTAAATGTGAAGAAAACTTGCGGTGTAACAAAAATCGACTACGCATATCGTGCCAATTATTTAAAAAAGTTGCTTAGTTATTGTCGATTCATATCATGTGTAGAAATGGCATGCGAAAAACCAAAAGCAGATGATTATTTTCAAAAAATAACATAGAGCCCAGAATCTCGATAACCGTGGGACTTTTTTACTGAACTGAAATTCTTGCATGTAGTGGGACATGATCTGACATATCGATAGTTGCAGGATTATTCATTCATAACACGACACCCTATATATGTGTGTGGGTATAGGGGAGACCGGGGCAAAATGGTATAGCGGGGCATAATGGGACCGGGGCAAAATGGGACCGGGGCAAAACGGGTTTGGGGCAAAATGGAATAGTGAAAATTACCACTGCTGGAAAATACGTCATTGGGGCAAAACGGGACTGGGGCAAAATGGGCCGGAGAAAATCAGGCTCCTTAGAAAGAGGCCGTTGGGGCAAAACGGGATCGGGGCAAAATGGGACAGTGGAATAATTCGATGCAGAAACGAAAGAAATGCAGGGGTAAAAAACGAGGGGTAATAAATGAGTGAAAACAGGTTTTATTGAATGTTACACGATATTTGGGTCACACTCTACTTAAGATACTATAATTTAACGGTGGCAATGTTTAATTTTTATTGCTTGTTTAACTAAGCTAATTTTTATCGGCACAATTGTCGCAAACGTACTCGATTAACTTATCGTCAGCATGGGCACATGAATAGTGGGCCCATTTCTCGCATGAATTACAACGAATCCAGGATTCCTTGGATTTCGAATATAAGCCCCCGCAGAAAAGGCTCCCCATGAAATCGATGGATATGTGTCGACAAATATATCGGTCAGTCCGTATTATCTACGTATATGTGGACTAAAACGAACCACAAGCACCATTTAGATTAGATTATGTTTCAACAGCTCTTTCATAGAGCCGAAGCATGAATTTTCCTGTCATTCCATTTTGCCCCAAATTCAGCGGGCTGCGACACTTCATTTTTGTGTGTCCCATTTTGCCCCAATTTGATATTCCACTCCTCTCTGTCCCATTTTGCCCCTATCCCATTTTGCCCCAAATCAAGCACCAAGAAACTTCATTTTTTGCTATCCCATTATGCCCCGATCCCATTATGCCCCAGGGCCGTTTGCCCCGATATACCATTTTGCCCCGGTCTCCCCTATATATATTTTTTTTCTGCTTAAATATAAATACGTGAAAATAAATATTCATACAAGTTCTTATCGGACAGTTAATTTTGTCGTCCATCGCGTTAATTTCGAATTTTGTGTGTTGTCCTGAGAAGCAAGATAGAAAAAGAGAGAGGCGGGGGGGGGGAGTACAGTGCCGTAGCGTGTATAATACGAGATTCATGCAAAATATATTCCGAATGCCACGAGACCGGATCGTGCCAGCGGCAAAAAGTGTCGAGATACGATGTGCCAGCGCGACTGTACAATCGCGCTATTGAGCATTAGGAGTGTATAAGAGACAAAAAAAAATGTAAATTTCGATTCGCCACTCGGTCTCGAGCGCCCTGTGTGGAAATTTCCTCCACGGAGCGTGCGTGCGGGATATTCAAAAAATATGGGCGCGTGCCCGGCCCGTTTATCCGAACGGGTGCGTTACTCTATGCGGACCCGTTCACCATATACATGTATCCATAATATAGGCAAATTCGCCGATACGAAGAAGTGGAAAGGCGAGAAAAAAAATGTATGCACCGCGCTCCGCATCCTCGCGCGCATATCGACAGTTCATGCAAAGTCGCCCAAAGATCGAACGCCAATATATGTATGTATTTATGACCGTTTGTGCGCGCGTGCGTGCGTGCCTAAGTGAAAAATTAGAATTAGAATCGAAATCGGACGCGTGCCCGTGCATCGCGAATCAGCGCGTGGAAAAAGCAGCAGAAACGACGATGACTGTGCTGAGAGCAGAGGGAATGTGCATATTCAAATCAACGGGGAGATCGTCTAGCACGAGTCGGAAACGAGACTGGTGGCGCATTATATATATATGTGTGTTTGTACGTGGGCATGTGTGTACGGGGGGGTCACCACCGAGAGTGTTGATTTATTTAATGTACAATTCGCCGCTGAGGTGTTCCGATGTAATCCGAGAGGCTTGCTGATCCATGAATGACAATTATCGCAAGAACAATGTTTCCACATAGGATTCAAGGATAGGTTACCGTAAAATGGGGTTGCTTTGAACAGGTTTTGCAAGTTTTTTGTGGGTATCTTTTCGTTAACATCCTAAATTCAAACTTTTTTGCTCCAATAGAACAATGTGTCCTTTGGCTATTAACGGCGGGGTAAAGTTAATTCGGCGAAAAAAAGGCATGTTTTTAAGATTTTTTTGGCGTAACGAATAGTGTTCGTTTATTGAAAAATTTACATATAATAAAGTAACATTTGAACAACATTCTCCTAAATTTGCATTGCAAAATATTCAAAATTGAGCGAGTGAAAATTAAACCCCGGAGGCGCCTTGAAAAAAAGTTGGTTTGCGGTGTGCACCATAATTCGCAACAGAATCATTTGAAACGAAAAAATCAAAATGCATTTGTTAAAGGAGATGTTTCTCGAGGTAATGACGGGAGGATTTTTTTTTCGATTTTTCGATTTTTCGTAGCACTTGGGAGCCAAAAACCCGATTTTCGCTAAAAAAATCGGCTAATTTGGTGTTGAAAAATTAGTAATTATTAAAAAAAAAAAAAACAAAAAAGCTCTCGACAATACCTGGTGAATTATGTGAAGAAGTACTGTGCAAAATTTCAAAGCGATTGGTCCAGTAGATTTTGAGTTATCGTGCACACGGACTTCAAATATGACAAGTCTCAGAAAAACGGTTTGAAAAACGCAGAAGAGAAGAGAACGACATGGAGCAATAGACGCTCAAATACTCATAACTTCGTCAATTTTACTCCGATCGACTTGAAATTTTAACACAATATTCTTGATATATTATGCATTCATTTAAAAAATTAAAAAAAATTGAAATACTTTACTCCGCCCTTAAACGTATGAGAAAGTCAAGCCCCACCACCCCCCACAATTTGATATATAGTTTTTTTACGTATCGGAGTAACCTCGAGTGGGGGATTTCTTTGACAAGGCATTGTCAAAGAATTGTCATAGTTGGAAAGCAACTTTAGTCAAAGATTGAGGATTACTTTGACATCATTTTGATTTAAAAAAATAATATTTTATGCATTTCGCATGGAATTAAATTTAAAACGCCAATTCATTACAATCAAATTGTCGTCTTTATTAAGGAAACATTTTACATACAAATATAAAGTACCTAGGGTACTATGATAGACACTTAATCAGTCTTGGAATTATCGTTGAGATCAACATCAAATTGAACAACATTATAATAAACCAAAACAACAAATTTGAGCAATAATGGAAAAAAAGTATTGCGGCGATTTAGCACTCTGTCTAAGTAGCCCCAAAAACTGCTAAAGTTACCCTGAATGTCGATTTAACCCCGTTTTACGGTACCATACATGACGATGAAAAAATCGATTTTTTGTACATAATTTGCATCCTTAAAGTGTTGAGAACACGTAGGTAAAAGGATATTTTCATGTTTGAAGTATTTTGGAATTTACAGCCTGTTGAGCGGAACCGTCCACCGGCTGGAAAACGGGTACGAGCTGAGGCGCTCGGAGCGTTTTTCTGGAAACAGCCTTTTTCAATGGATAAAACGATTCACATGAGTCTCTGCGCAATTAAAAGGAAATTCAATTTTCGGGGCCATCACGAAGCCATTTTTGTCTAAAATTGATTTGGAAATATTTTCTTCATCCACCGAAGCAAAAAAATCCGTTAAAAAATATTGGGTTTTTTTTCCAAACGGCTGCCATTTTGTTATCCAGCGGTTTTTCAGAAAACAAAAACCCATGAGGCTCCCCAAATTTAGTCTAGTTTAATCATTTTTAACCCGTTTTTATTTCACATGAACTGGCAAGGCTATGAAGTTACTTGCGCAGACTAAAACGCGCCATGCTTGACTTTTTTGATCGGAGATGGAGCTGCCATTTTGGATTTTTGTAAATAAATAAAATTGAAATTCACTTTTCATCGATAGGAGAATAAAATACGTTGAAATCCATTTCCACAAGTATTTACTAGGGTGGCACAATTTTGAGCTCTATTTTTTTGTCTTTTTCTCACCATCCAATTATCTTCCTTGAAGAAAAAAAATGTCACGAAAGCTGCGAGTCGTCAAAAAATATTTAGAGATCGGTCAAGTCTCCCAAAAATTCAAATTTCCATTGAAAAAGTCGATTTTTTTTCGTCCACTTCTCACCCATGAAATTGACGCTTTACATTTTTTCAATTAAGCTCACGAAAGCTCTAGCCGGCCAATGAATCTTTATTTTTAATGATAATTTGAATTTTCGGGAGGCTTCAGCGACCTCCAAATATTTTTCTACCGCTCGCCGCTTCCGCGACAATTTTTTTCTTCTTTAAATCAGATAGTTGGATGGTGAGAAAAAAGGAAAAAAAATAGAGCTCAAAATTGTGCCACCCTAGTATTTATTTTGCATTAAAAAAAAATGCCGGAGTTCATGCTTTTTTCATGCCTCTCTCCGGTAACTTGTCCTCAATGTCCTCAATGTCATTTACAATGAGCTGACGCATTTTTACATAAAAGCCGTCGTTTTTATGAAAATGGTGAAAAAAAACCGATTTTGTAACGGCGATTCGTTTGATTATTCGTATTATAGATGAAACAGCTCGGCCCTTTATGACGCCCCTGTGTATAGCCTACGGAACATTACGAACATTCGCATAGCTAGAAGTAAGCAGATACGACGACGAAAAAGAACGGACGTGAAAGTTCGCGTGAGCAGAGGTACAAAAATAACCGTCTCTACGAATTTGCATAACTGTATGAAGAATTATATAAAGTAACGCCGGGTTGGCAAAGCCTCTCGATATTTTCTTCCGATCGACTTTGCTTTATTGTATCGAACTCGTCAATCAGCAGATGCTCTATACCCTTGTGGCGCGCTTACCTACGCCCAATCCGTCGTACGCATAAATTTCCACGCTCACATTTATATGCATAATATGCGCGCGAGCCGATTCTAATTCAAATTACAGTTTCTCTCAACGAGATCTCATCGGGAGCCGGTAGAGGGCGCGTAGCGCGTGTGTGTCACGGGTCGAGCTTCCTTTGCATATACGGTCCATGCAGACGTTTTTTTTTTTCAATTCCTCTTTCCCTACCTGGAAATTATTTACATAAACTTAGCCGGCGCGATCGTCGGGGCGGTTTTTATTTTAAACATTATTCTCAAGCCGAAGTCTTCCTGCACTTGTCATTCGTGTTCAGCTTTATACTTTGTAATTCTTTAATTAATGGACGAGGCGACGGAAAAAAATGGTTGTGCAGCTTTCCCATCGATTCTCCCTTGGCTGGTGGATTGATTCGTGTGTGTATGTAGAGAACCAACTGACAATGAGTGCGATCGCTAGAAAGAGAGAGAGAGAGAGAGAGAGAGAGAGAGAGAGAGAGAGAGGGAGAGACAATCCTTGAAAAGAAATAATTTGAAAATTGGACCGTTGAATTGGGGGATTCTCGTTTCGGTTCCTTATGTGCTCGCAGGACAATGAGCGGTAGAAAGAGATCGGAGGATGCAGACCCGCGGCCGTGATCAGGCCAATCTCATCCATGGGAATCACTTTTCCACGCTCTTCGTACCGTTTGCAAACTGCACTGGGCGCTTTACCGCACCCCTATATGTGTCTCACCACCAGCAGAATATCGACCTTCCCCCCTCATATCCCTAGTCATCCTCCCATCACTTGCTTGAATATATAATAATGATACACCGGATGTACGATGTTCATTGTGTGTGTGTGTGTGTGTGTGTGTGTGTGTGTGTGTGTGTGTGTGTGTGTGTGTGTGTGTGTGTGTGTGTGTGTGTGTGTGTGTGTGTGTGTGTGTGTGTGTGTGTGTGTGTGTGTGTGTGTGTGTGTGTGTGTGTGTGTGTGTGTAGTACCTAAAATAATAAATATAAATGCATGTATATATATTATTCTATCTATAAAGCATATATAAATGAAGCAAGCGAACATTTTATGTATAAAGCAAATAGTGTCCTGCAATTAATGGATAATCCTGCAACTGTCGATAGGTCAGATCATGTCCTACCATATACTGGAATTTCAGTTCAGTAAAAGTCCCACGGTTTTCGAGATAAAAATCATCTGCTTTTGGTTTTCCGCATGCCATTTCTCCAAATGATAACTTTTTTTAACCGGGTTTAAAAAAAATTATTTGTTTCATCTAGAAAAATCTTCTTTTTAACCTCAAATGTTAAGGGAGACTTTGTCCTTGGAGTGCCATACTTCAGGTGTTTACATTTTATTTTTTTTAAAGGAAACGAGTAAAGCTTTTTGAGCGCGGTTTTTTCTTGCTTTTATTCATGATATACAGAACGTTAAACAAATTTTTTTTTTTTAAAAACCAAAATGGCGGCCGTTGCAGCTCCGCGAAAACAGGTCCTCAAATCGCCGGAGGTAAACGGCTGACATCACTGCCCCCTCTTTGTTGATCTGAAACACAAATTCAAAGCATATTATCAATCTGTGACCCTTTGGTCATGGAATGACGGATGGGTTTTTCGTTTAGTACAAATTTCGGAAAATGGCGGCAATTAAAAAAAAATCGAATTTTCGCGTTTTTTTCGCATAAAAAGATAAATAATAAATGCAAAAATGTATCTATCGAAAAAACGATCCGTCATTCCCTGAAGACATATTTTATGAGTATGCTCTCCAAATTTCAGGTCGATATGTTAATTACAGCGGTCAGGAGAATGTCAGCCATTTTTAAAAACGTGTTTTCGAGAAAAACGCGTTTAAAGTTTTGTAATGTGTTTACACAAATGTGTTTATAATTACCGCTAATCGGCAATGCCTGGTTCATAGAGGCATCCCTCCTCTTCTTCTAGCTGCTCATGTTGAGCCGCTAACATCTCCCGCTGCTCAATCCGGGACAAAGTCTCCCTTAAGGAAACTTCATGAAAAAAGAACTTATGAAGAATTTTGATACAAACCAACTCGAAGATCTGACTTTGATAGCCTGCGGTGTAAGAAATCATGTAAATTACTTTAAAAAGTTGCTTAGTTATTGTCGATTCGTGTCATTTGTAGACATGTCATGCGAAGAACCAAAAGCAGGTGATTTTTTTCAAACAATAACCTAAAGCCCAAAGGCCCAAAATATCAAAAACCGTGGGGCTTTGGAGCTGCAGGATTATGCATTAATTATAGTATACCCTGTATATAAAAAGCAATGAAAAAAAAAGATTCTTACGTAGAGTTTATACGCAGTTTTAACCAGCCATTGTTCATATCATTATGCATGTTTGAGTGAAATTTCAGAACAGTCGACTATTTAGATTGGGAGATAATGGGTTTAAAAATAGCAACGTTTAACACTGCGGAACGTGCATTGAACGAAAGTCCGGTCACATAATTCGACGTACCATTCTATAGTGTTTATAAATTTTGAAAACAAAAAATATGTTTAGATAGCAAACTAGTTAGGGAAAGAGTGAAAATAGTTTGCCTTTACTATTTATTTCAGGTAAAGACTTTCAGTAAAGACGGAATCATTTTCCGTAAAAAATATTTGTCCCCTATAATAATAAGACATAGCAGCACCTCAGTATTGTCCAATATTTCGAAAACAACAAAATGGTCGTGTAAAAGTTAAAAACTTCTATCATAAAGAATGATTTGCGTTATAAATATTCATATTTTACATTGTTTATGTTACCTTCATCAACAAATAAAAGTGTTGGTTAATTCGTAACTAATGAAAAACTTTGCTCGATTAAAAAATACTTCGCAATAAAAATTTGTGCTGCAGTATTATTTTAAATATGCCGTGCAAATTTACATAATTGGACACGTGGAACGATGCGGCGTTGCCCTATGTCTTCTTGTTATAGGGGACAATTATTTTCTACGGAAATGTATTCCGTCTAAAATTTAGTGCAGACCCTGTAGTGTTAAAAGTTGCAATTTTAAAGCCCATTATCTCCCAATCCAAATAGCCGACTGTTCCGAAATTTCATTCAAACATGCACAGTGATATGAACAATGTCTAGTTAAACTTTGAACAAAAGTTATTTTAAAAAACAAGAGCGCGCGCTCCTTCTACCTTAAACAGCACTCTCTCGCACGTGTAAAACGGCCCGCATATATATTCGAATTGATTATAAAAAAAAGGACTGGCTTTCCTTCCCCCCGAATTCCTACAAAGCCGATGAGAGCACAGAGGTGTTGGCCCTTAATTCCCGTCATTGTCCCAGTCCCTGATAGACGCAATATGCTTTCGTACACGTCACGAATGCGTTTGTGTGTGCGCATGTGCACACGTACACACCGCAGAGAAAAGAGCGAGAGCCCATCTCCCATCACTTTGTTTCGTGAATGGTGCGTGAATTCGTCTTTCTTTTTTTTTCTCGCCGACACTCGATTCGTAGTACAGAAATACTCGTCGAAGGGATTTGGAGCGAAAGCACGAGGTACACGGACAAGGGAATATGTCGCGTAGATGGACGCGGACAGAGTGGGAAAAAAGAGAGTGAGAGTCGGGAGTGACACTCGGAGTAGCGAAGACCACCGGTGTGATACGATATAGGTGTACTTGAAGGGGCGTTAGTTAGAAGAGCCGAGAGAGAGACCAAGAGAGGCGAGAGAGAGAGGGACGGAACCGGTGAGTTTTCTGAGTCGATATGAGGCACCCCAAAGGTCGTGCTTCGGATGAACGGATCTAGAAGGGCCCCAGTATGTAAGAAAGGAAGTGAGAGCGACCACGCATGTGTGTACGAGAGAGACAGAGACAGAGACAGAGAGAGAGAGAGAGAGAGAGAGACCACTGGAGGGGTAAGTCGTAGCGCCAACTCTCCACAGTACGAAATAAAAAAAGCCCAGGGCCACCGAGAGATCAACCCCCGTGAGACAATAATAGAAACAGTGCCCAACCCTCTCTCGGTTCCCGAACCAAATACCTAAAGTACATGATACTACCCCTTCGAGGGGACACGCGCGTATATATCGATGCACACATACATATATATGATTTTTCGGTCTTCAGAGCCGTTCTATTTTCCATACTCCAAGAAATAGAAAATTGCAGGATTAACTCCGAAAATTACGTATCGAACGTGATTTTTCGGAATTGGCGAATTATCCGGCAAGATTCATTCGGCCCAAGAGATCGTTCCATCGCAATATCGTGATAGCTCATATTGATACCCAAATGACGAAAAATTCTTGCTATGATCAATACCCTTCTCGCTCCATCCTCACGCATACCCATATATATATATATATATATATATATATATATATATATATAGGTGTGTGTGTGTATCTCCAACAATGCAAACGGCCTGTATCAAGGCTACGCTGATACAATTAAAATACGTTGCGGTATGGAGATCGCTGCCGAAAAACTCACCCCTTTACCGTAGAACACTCCCCCCACTCTGTCTCTTTCTCTCTCGCTCCTTCTCTCTTGCAAGCGTCCCTTCGGGACCGCTCTACCTTGCATTCTCAAGCATTCCGGCCGTAAAGACAAGTGAGAGAGAAAGAACTTTCGGTTTGCTATCTTTCGTTCGACTCTTTTCTCTCTTCATTCATCGATTTATGCGCGTCCATATGGAGGTAGCGCGATGTTAGGTTCGTTAGATATCTGGGCCAGGTTCGATCCTTTTTTCTTTCCTCTTCCTGTTTAGATGCTCGTATGTACCATTGCTCTCGAATCCGAAATTCGTTGTTCCTTTATCCCCTGCAGCTCATCGTACCTGCGACGTGAGATCTTTGATTATTTATATTCTCTCTTGTCCTGACGGGCTATGCGATTCGCGCGGGTAGGCATATATATATATACAGGGTGTCGTGCTATAAATGGATTGTCCTGCAACTGTCGATAGGTCAGATCATGTCCTACTATGTGCTGGAATTTCAGTTTAATAAAAGTCCCACGGTTTTCGAGATTTTATGTCATTTTTTAAATCATCTGTGTTTGGTTTTTCGCATGCCATTTCGACAGATGATAGGAATCGACGTGAACTAATCAACTTTTTAAAGTAATTGGCTTGTATGAAAATTCTGCATGACGTTTTTTTTTTCGTAAAGTTTTTCCTGAAATTTAAGGTAGAGAAATTTCAGAACAGTCGGCTATTTAGATTCGGAGATAATGGGTTTTAGAATGGCAACTTTTAACATTGCGGGGTCTGCATTGAAATTAAGACAGAATAATTTTCCGTAAAAAATATTTGTCTCCTATGATAAGAAGACATATGGCAACCCCGCATCGCTCCACGGACCCAATGACGTAAGTTTGCGCGGTATATTTTGAATAATACACCAACACAAATTTTTATTCGGAAGTAATTTTTTATCGAACAAAGTTTGTCATTAGTTATGAATTGAAGAACACTTTTATTTGTTAATGAAGATAACGTAAATAATATAAAATATTAATATTTATAACGTAAATATATTTATTTAGAATACAAGTTTTTAATTTTAGGAACACGATAATTATTTTTTGTCTCGAAATATTGAATAGTGTCTCATCTGCGGTGTTGCCATGTCTTCTTAATATAGGGGACAATTTTTTTTTTACGGATAATTATTCTGTCTTTACCGAACGTTTTTAGCAAAACTGAATAGTAAATGCAATCCAAACTTTTTTCACTCTTTCCCTAACTAGTTTTCTATCTAAACATAATCTTTTTTCGAAATTTATAAACACAATAGAATGGCACGACGAATTATGTGACCTGACTTTAAGACCAGACCCTGCAGTGTTAAAAGTTGCAATTTTAATACCCAGTATCTCCCAATCTGAGTAGTCGACTGTTGTGACGTTTCACTTACAAGTGCAAAGTGATGTGAACAACGTCTGGTTAAGGGGTTACCCCCACTTGCGATTTTGAAAAAATCGATTTTTTTTTTATTGCATTTTTTTGAAGTATAAGTATCTGAGAATATGTCCTAAATTTCAAGTCGATCCGAACAAAATTCACTAAGATATGAGCATTGAAAGAGAAGAATCCGTTGTGTAAACGACCGGAAATTGAAACTTTAAACGCGTTTTTCTCAAAATGGCATTTCTGAAGTCGGTGACCAAGATTACTCGAACACTAATGAACCGATCTTCTTGAAATTTTGCAGGCTTATTTAATACATAAAAATGTAGTCTTTAATCGTTCGATTTTTTTTTTCGAAAAAAAATGGCCGTTTTATAGCCAAAAAACGGCCGTTTTTGTTCGTTAAAATCGAACCATTAACTTTGACTGTCCGCCATTTTGTGAAAAATGAATATTTTTTAAAATCCGTCGATTAAAGACTAGTTTATACTTATATTTGACTAAATCCATCCGCATTTTTTTCGGATGATCCACTTCGCCGCAATGTTGGTCACCGCAAACCGTGTATATAAAAACATTATTTCATTGACGGCCATTTGCCACTAAATAATGTAATATTTTTCAATAAAAAAATTACTGAAAGTTCTTCAAGATGTGTTCTTTAAGATAGTATATTGATCGATTAAAAGAGTTTTGTAGTTTTCTTGAAAAAAATTCATGAAAAAGCCTTTTTTGCGCTACAAGTGGGGGTAACGCCTTAAAATTTGAACAAAATCTATAGAAATCGAGAGCGCGTGCTCGTTATACCTTAAGATTGAAAGGAAGACTTTTCTTGATAAAGCAAATAACCAAGAGTATTTGAAAAAAAAAACCGGGTCAAAAAATTTATCATTTGTAGAAATGGCATGCGAAAAACCAAAAGCAGATCTCGAAAACTGGGATTTTCACTAAATTGAAATTCCAGCATGTGATCTGACCTATCGAGAGTTGCAGGATTATCCACTCATAACAGGACACTCTGTATATATCTGGTAGGTACTTTCCTAAGCAAGCCAATGCTGCAATCGATTATGGGCCCGAATCGGTTGAGATTTTTTTTCTTCTTTTTATCGATCACGGGAGTACGGCCTGACAATAGACGAGAGCATCTCCTACATATACATACATGCTTGGATCCTTACGTGTACAAAAGTGTATATATATATGTGTGTGTGTAGTAAAGTTGAGATAGAGAGAGGGCGCACGTGAATAGAAACGCAGAGGCGTTTAACGACCCACCGCCCCGGGCCAACATCCCCCATTCGCGTCACAGTGCACTCGCTCTCTCCATCTCTTTTTCTCTCGATTCGACTTTCATACATACAAATTCATTCCTAACCCCTTTCCAATTTGCATTGTCCGCATATCGACGAGCAAGAGTCGTTAAGAAAATCGGCACATCGACGATCTTCTTGTTATTTATTATTACCATTGTTGTCATTGCGATTTATTTATTCCTTTGCTATTTTTTCTTATCGACTCTGCGAATCATTTATTGCTCTTTTCGAAGTATAAATTCGTAACTTTGAACGTTGATAGTCCGAAGGACAACTGCGCAATATCACAAATTTCGAATTGTATCTTTCTCGCCGAATGGTGAAAAGTCGAACGATCGCCTCCGTGCAGATTCGATGCTAATCTAAACGCGAAAAAAAAACGTTTGTTTCACGTTTGCACTCGTGTAGGTATGTAGCCTTTTAACCCTCGCGTCGAATGGAGCCACGTGCGATATTTTATCGGCGATAAAAATCTACGATTTTTAGATCGAACGACGCAACGTTTCGGAGAAGCAATTCGTAAGATACAGGGATCCGGGAGATCCGATCTCCAACTCCGAATTGACGTCAATGAGATTTTTTTTTAACCGTCGTCGTCGTTCGAAACGTAATCGCTTTTTTGTCCGTTTCCATAATCATTTATCGCGCACAACGGCACTCCGCGAAGACATTTTTTGGCAAGTTCCCAGATCCTACCATATCCCTATAGGGATTTGATTGGATGGTCTTGAAGTTTGCATCGTTGGTATGCAACGAAAATTATTTTCTTAGATTTTTATTATTGTACAATGTTTTTTTTTTGCTTATTCAATTTATGGATCACTGAAAAAGCGAATGAAAAAAATTATTGATGAATTTTCGTAACGAAGGTGAGCTGCGAGAAAATCGAGAAGACGAAAAATAATCATTTTCATTGCACTCCAACGATGCGAACTTGGGTCTCATTTTGATTGGGAGGCCGCACGTAGGACGTCCACATCGGAGTCCAAGTGGATTTCGCGCTATTTTCTGATTGACGTCGTTTGAGATTTATTATCATATTTTCAACCGAAATTTGTGGGAACCCAAAAAAATATAATTTCGTGATCCCATGCACAGTTTGTTAGGGAGTCCCGTGATGCACCCACAAATCTATAGGCATTTGTTAGGGAAATTGTACGTAGGGAGTCCTTATTGAGATCCAATAGGATTCTGCACTGTTCCCCGATGAACGCCATTCGAGAATCCGTACCACGTTCGATTCGAAAATATGTGAAAAGTCACGAGTAAAAACTGGGTGTGCTAAAACTTAACCTAAACACTTCGTGGGCGTGTACGTGTATGGTGATATGTCAAAGTTTAGTCAAATAAATAACAAGCTGTATTTAAAGTAGATTTTCAGTGATGAGATTCATATCGATTTTTAAGATATACTTTTTGAAGAAATTTATACTTTTTTAAGGAGAGACATACACCTAGATGGTCGAGGTCGAGGATTTAGAAGCTATGAACAATCCGTCGACCGTAGAAGACCTACACTATGGGCCTGGTATCGATGATTCCATGTAAGTTGACAAATTTCATGATTTATTCATTCCCAAATTTTCAAACGCGTTTTTCTCAAAACCACGTTTTTCAAATCGGTACCCAAAATTTCTCGAAAACCAATGAACCGATTGCCTTGAGGTTTTTTTGTGGTTATTTTATACACCATTATCTGGTATTTGTCATAGGATTTTTGTCCGTTACTTAGTTTTTGTTTTATAGGCAAAATAATAACTAATTTTTTGCCCAAAAATCACTATTTATGTTCAAACGTTCGCCATTTTGTCATAAATCGATATTTTCAAAATCGGCTATGACAAGTACTAGATTATAGTATCTAATTTAATAATCTTTTTGGTTTTTTTTTTTTCAGATGATTTTTGAAGAAACGCCAGTGGGTACCGTATACGCAGATTTTTTTACGACGCTCCAAGAATCATACAATATCCTTGTATATTTTTGATATTTTTAAATAAAGAAAATTAAACATATTTTCGAATGTATATATTTTTAGATAATTGAAACCCCAATCCGAAATTTCGAAGAGTTTTCCTTGAAAAAATTCACAAAAATGACCTTTATTCCGGCTCCTAGGTGTATATCTCCCCTTAAGAACCACTTATTTCGTTTATCTATATAAAGAAAAAGAAAACTATAGGATTCGAATTGGATTCGTTCGATAATGTGGAAGTGCTTTGGGATTCGAATTGGATTCGTACGTTAGATTCCAATGGGGAATCCCGATTAGAATCCAATGTACGAGCACGACGTTTCAGATTATGGTTCCAGTTAAATGGTATTTTTTGTATTAATCTTTAAAAATGGTGGAGGTACAGCACGGTCTTCTAAACTGCATCTTCAAAACTGGTGTAACGTATAGCCAAAAAAATTAATCGACCGATTCTCATGAAATTTGCTGTACATTTTTCTAACATTATTGCCCAAAACATGACCCTAAATGTTTTTGAAAATAAAAAAAGTATTTTTATTGCAAAATGTAGCTTATGTTTCGGAAAATTCAATCGTTTTGTTTCAAGGCGTACCATTTCATCGATTTCCAACATTTTCCACTTTTTCTTGGTCCATATTCTGCGCATGGGTGTTTATGAAAGAAAAATCTGCGTTGATTTTTTTTCGGTTCAATCCCGCCGGAGCTACGTGTCACGTCGTCTGACAACATCCGCCACAACTTGTTTAGAAGACCGTGCCATACCACCGCAATTTTTAAAGAAAATTAAAAAAAATTCCATGTACCAACCAAAAGTTGTAACAAAACCTCCCTAAGTCTCGAAAATGGCGAAGAAATCTTTCCTATTAAAAGAAAAAATCATAACAATCAGCAATTTTTCCTCGTTGAAAGGTATCCCTCCCCCCCTTTAAAACGACCAGAAGTACTCATAGTCAACTTTACACATATATAATACATGCACTCATTACATATATAATCCTGCAACTGTCGATAGGTCGGATCATGTCCTACTATATGCCGGAATTTCAGTTCAGTAAAAGTCCCACGGATTTCGAGATAAAAATCATCTGCGTTTCGTTTTTCGCATGTCATTTCTACAAATAATGACTTTTTTACCCGTTTTTTTTTTTAAATACGATCGGTTATTTGTTTTATCTAGAAAAGTCTTCTTTATAACCTCAAATGTTAAAGAAACGTTACGAAAAAAGGTCTTATGCAGAATTTTCACACAAACCATTTCGAACATCTGACTTTGATAGTCTGCGGTGCCAAAAAAATGTAGATGTAAGTAGATGATTTTTTTTTCAAAAAATAACATAAGGCCCAAAATCTCGAAAACCGTGGGACTTTTACTAAACTAAAATTCCAGCATATAGTAGGACATTATATGACCTATCTAGAGTTGCAGGATTATCCATTCATAACGGGACACCCTATATTTATATACATATATCTGGTTATTCAAATACAAAACTCCTCTGGAGGTATAGATTTTAGCGACACGCGCTAATTGCGTTGTGCAATGGACATTCGACACTGCCTACCCAATAATCTACAAAGTAACGAGCAACGGAGTTGAATTTTTCGCTTTTCGTTGCCCCTCTTTCTCTCTCTCGTTCTTCCTTTTCCTCTCCGCCGCCTCCAGCTTTATCTCCGATTGTGGCGTTCAGGTTCGATGTCCACGGGGTAAAATTACTATCCACAGTGGCGATCGAAGCTGTCGAACCTCGTGATTCGCTCTCGCACGTACTATCGATGGTCGGATTATACATTCGTGGAGCAGGTAAACGAAAAATCATCGTGATCAGAATCTCCACAACTCTTTATTCACTTGTATTATATATGTATATGTATGTATGTGTATACACACACACACACACACACACACACACACACACACACACACACACACACACACACACACACACACACACACACACACACACACACACACACACACACACACACACACACACACACACACACACACACACACACACACACACACATACATTCATACATACATACATACATATATATATACATATATATATACATTTTTTTCTCTCTTTTTATTCCTCGAGGCGACGATATCGGAGTGTTGGATCGTGGTTGAAGTTAAATACTCAAGCTCCGAAGAGGGAAATCCCGTATATGTGGGCCAATGGGGATAGATAGATGCGAATTTGACTCGATACGATCATTGGCACCCTCCAAGAAAATGGCCGTTTCGTTTCTGGTATAAGAGTTAATCGGTACGTAATGTGCCAATTATCGTTGCAGTATGTGTGTGTGGCAACGATCGAATCGATTAAAAATCCAACGAGATTGAGGATGTTTATTATTATCATCGTGGATTATCGATGCTTCGCATGCTTAGAGAGCGGAGATCCATGGAAAGCGTGAGAATCGTCGATCATTTGAAGAGCTGATCCTCCTCTTTCTCTCACTCTCTCTCTCTCTCTCTCTCTCTCTCTCTCTCTCTCTCTCTCTCTCTCTCTCCCTCTCTCTCTCTTTACAATGCTGTCACCAGCAAAAGTCAGCCAGCAAGCTTCCAACGTATTTACCAATCAGACTCTCTCAATTACCGACCAATCACTCATTCCCAGTCTCTTTCAACTGTCAATTAATTCAACGCTCTCTGCGCGGGAGACGAAACAAGCCACGATAAATACTCCTCCAAGCGTTCAAAGATAATAACACTTTTTTTTATTCAGGCTCCGCTACGAATTTCTTAACAGTGTAAATACACTGTAATACAGTGTGGGTATGGAGAATACGTGTAACGAGATGTACGATTTGTTATCAAGGTATTTCATCGTCCGTGTCGATAGCTCGATGATTTTAACCCGTTTACCGTTCTATACATACACACATACACCGAAAACGACACACGCAAACGTATATGTAAAACTCGTGTACGTACGTAGGTATGTGTATGTAGGAAAGTACCAGTTATACCGGAAATGGGCGTGAGAAAGGAGCGAGCAATCGGCTCGAGTCACTAGACACACACACACACACACACACACACACACACACACACACACACACACACACACACACACACACACACACACACACACACACACACACACCAGAGCTAAACGCCAAAGTTAAAACCGAAGTAGAATAACTGCAGAAGCAGATATATTTTTGAATAGAAAATCAACGCTTGAACA
>OZ023314.1:20607545-20665045 GCA_964007375.1 Ophion obscuratus | reverse complement strand
TATTTGAAAAATCATTAATGACCTTGAGAACGCAAAAACTATGACCTTGACAAAAATGAATTTGTCACCACTGTATCAGCCCTTCGAAATCAATCAAATTGCCTCCTGACATTTTTTTCGTCAGTCTATGCATCGCAAAGCACATCACAAAGCAAGAAGTAGGATAGTTCATTAAAAATAATAAAAACATAAATCATTTGAACTTACCTCAATGAAAACAACGGTTTTCAAGGAGGTTGGAGCGATTCAGTTGAGTCAAATGAATGTTTATTAATTTTTTTTTTTTCAATGAACCTCAAAAAAATGCATACGAGGTACAGATTTATTCTATATATGCTAATTTTTTTTAAATAAATAAGTAAAGGGCAAAATTATGCATTTTAACATTTCTATTACGTGAAGTACAAAAACTTTCGTGTTACTACCAACTTGAAAAAGCATAATATTATCGATGATTATTATGGAAAAACTACAACGAATGTTTTATACAATTCACAATGAAATTTTGAGTAATTCATAATTATGCCTATTCATATTTACGTCATGAGATTATTGGCCCATGGTTTACGATGGGCAAGATGAGGATTTTTTTTTCTAAATGTCCACAAAGGTTTCGTTTGCGTTAATCCGTTCTTAGGAATGGTTTATATTGGTGCTAAATAACAATAAAAATTACATAACCGTTAGTGTGAAAGTCTTGCCCATCTAACCGCACGTTAAATTACATACATTAAACTATTTTTTATCTCTGGTGTTTGGTGGTGAAAAAAGTTCAAAAAATTCGTAAAGACTCAGTATAGTGTAAACAATAACATGTATTTTTTATTAAATTTAACCTCTGATTGTGGCTAACATTCCAACCTCCTTAACACGAAAGATGTTTTTTCCCGCCAGCGAAAAGTAGGAAAGCCACCAAAGAGTACACAGTGCTTTTAATTGTTTTGATTTTTCTTGTGTTGGCAACACCACCTAACCTGTCAGTGGCATATGTCACGTCAAGGTGTTGGACAACAGATTATTTCGTTAAGGTATTTATTCCCAATCTTGTGACTAATAATACATTTTTGATATGTTCAATCTTATTTTTAAACAATTTTGAACACGTTTTGTAAGGTTTGCGATTAATTTGCACTCAACGAATGTTTATATACTTGCAATTTGTGATCCAAATTTTGTTTTTATTGAGAAGTTATGTCGCCGTTTTGCTTGCTTACGAAAATTATAGTAACCATACGTACTCTTAGCTTCTATGAAAGGTTCTCACTACGTTAAGCCTCTGTTAATATTTTTCGAGATTGTTACTTAACCCTTAGTAGTCACACTTAGTATCACACACCAGCGTCCATGGGACCCTGGCGTTTTTAAATTGTTATACATAATGAAATAGTGCATTGAGCGATATAAAAAAAGTGAGGTATAATTTGAACCTTAGCATACAAGGATATCGGTTAAAAATAAAAAATTAAATTTCAAATATGCAACAAAAAATCTGCATAAAAAACGTAAAAAATGACTTTTATTACAAAAGTTGCTGTAACTCTTGTAATTATTGACAAGAAAAATGGTTTTTTAACCTGGAAACAATGTACTTTGAAATAGACATAGCGGTTTCTGCGGCCTCTTCAAAAAGTATATTTATTTCATCCAACGCAGATGCGATTTAGAAGGAAAAAATAAAAAACTTACGCATATAAAAAAATGTATGCTTTATTGGAAAAAAAAGTTGTACGGCATCAAAATAATTTGTTTCCGTCCCGCGGACCCAGTTTGACTATTAATGGTTAAGATTTATATTTAAGATAATGTTCCCAAGTGACCAAAGCTCAATTTAAATAAGAAGTATAAAGCGTATCGTCTAAATTAATTTTTCTAGAAATAAAGGTTTATAAATTGCGTACTCTTTGCTGGCTTTGCCCTTCCATCTTACCACTACTTAGTTACGGAAAACCGGAGATAGTCCGCTATCCGATATTAAGGCGGGATATACATTTACAACGATAAAAAAATCGATTCCTTTTTGTCCCTTTAAACTATAGAAGTATATATGTAGAATATTTTCCTAAATTTTCAAAGCAAAATTCGAAAAATTGAAAAAATTGGAAAAATGGTTTTTGAAAAATTGGGAAAAAAACTACCTTTTTAATCCACATTTTACAGAAATGTTACGTGAAATGTTGATTTATTTTGTACTTGCGTGCCATTTTCTTAAATTTGCATTTTTTTCATTTCAATTAACGTCACATAGAAACTATACATGTTCTAACTGAACAAATTTTTGAACTTTTTTGCAAATCAAAGTCTACGGTAAGCTAGACTGCACGCCGATTCGCAACTCCCGTGGCGACCTTGCTGTAACTTTCTGCCACAGCTCCGTCATTTTGATGATGAATCAATAAAAAAAAATATTTTGGATACTTAAATATACTATTAAAGTATACCTAAATTTTGATAATTGTAGAATAATTGTTTCTTCGTTTAAAAAATCCCTCAATATTGCTTATTTTTTCCTGTCTAAATGCCAATCCCGCCTTAAGCAACTATCCGATATACGGTGCTTCCCTGTTGCCCGGGTTTTTTACCTGAGTATCTGCGGTTCTTGCAAATGATTTTTTTTTCACCGGAAAATTGGAGCACGAATTGTGGAATTGGGTAAGCGCGCGGGTCAGATATCGAGAAGCAGAAGCTGCGGAGGTCGGGAACGATCTATTGTAAAGTCCGAATCGTCCCGAGGTCTCCGCAAGGAACCGCGAATATACGGGAAATTTGTGCGAACAAATGCTCGTGGAGACTTCGCGCCAGCTTGTCTCTGTATTTTTTTTACCACCCCACCCCCCTCCCCCTCTCTATCTCTCTCTTCCTGCCTCTATCTCCTTATATATTTATCCCTGTCTCTCTTTCTCGGTCTCTGTCGTGCAAAGAGATATGCTGACATCAGCCGCCGCCACCGCTACGCCCGGACATAATTAATTTATGCTAACGAATGAGAAGCGTAACGGCTGCGCTCTTAAATTCGCGCCATTGAGCGTCCAAGTGTCCGTAAGTCCCTGCCTGCCGGCTGTGGCATTCTCTTCGGTTTCTCTCCTCTCTTTCGGCATCTCTTTCTCTTTCTCGCGGCCTCTCGCTCTCGCTCGCTCGCTCGACTGGTTTCCGTCGAACTGTTCGAAACTGGTTGGCTTTGCTGCCGCGGCTGTGAGACGCAACGACGACGACGACGACGACGACGACGACGACTACGACGACGACTACGAGGAGGAGACTGCGAGAAGGCGACTCGTCTGGAGAATCCAATGCATATATACGGGAACCCATCGAGAAACGCTCTCCGGGGCCAGTGGGGGTCTCCCGGCACCCCCCTGGAGTTTTTCGATAATTAATTTCATTATTATATACTGCCTATATGCACCCGAACGAGATGCCATGCTTGTGCCTACATCCTCGACCTCAACTTACTTTACTTCCTTTCTCCATATGTCTCTTGCTCTTCCTGTCGCTCGAACGAATCCACGACTTCCGTGTCCTGTCTACTTATAGGGAATATCATTTTCCAGAGGCTCACACACACACACACACACGCACACACGCACACACACACACACACACACACACACACACACATGCCCCTACACACACACCCTTACACACACACACACACACACACACCCCTACACACACACACACCCCTACACACACACACACACACACACACACACACGCACACACACACACACACACACACACACACACACCTACACACACACGCACACACAGACGCACACACACACTTACACACACACACACACACACACACACACACACACACACACGCACGCACGCACGCACGCACGCCCACACACACACACACACACACACACACACACACACACACACACACACACACACAAAATCATTTGCTTTTCGTTTCTCGAATGCCATTTCTACAAATGATATGAATCGACAATAACTAAGCAACTTTTTGAAGTAATTGGCACGACATGCGTAGAACCTTTTTTTTTACATCGCAGGCTATCAAAGCCAGACGTTCGAATTGGTTTGTATGAAAATTCTGCATAAGACCTTTTTTCACAAAGTTTCCTTAACGTTTAAGGTTACAAAGAAGACTTTTCTAGATAAAACAAATAACCAAGAGTATTTTTTTTAAACCGGGTAAAAAAAAGTTGTCATTTGTAGAAATAGCATGCGAAAAACCAAAAGCACATGATTTTTATCTCGAAAAACGTTGGACTTTTACTAAGCTGAAATTCTGGTGGTATATATATACACTACCGGCGAAAGGTTTCGGACAAAATTTAAAAACCCTTAGTCAGGTCCTTCAGTGGGATATCCGAAAATGGAAAAATACAATTTTTCTCCTCTCTTTACATGTTACCACATACCCCTTAGTTCTCGAGTTACGGTATTTAAATCATCTGATTTTTCACCGAAAATGGGTGAAAAGAAATCGGAAAAAATTCTCGCCAACTCAACGGAAACCGATTCAAACTTTTACTATCTCAACGTTTTCCTTTAATCCTGGTCGTTTTCGCGTTACACGTTATTTTCAAATTGTCTCTTTTTTTAAATCAAAATATCTTTTAAAAAAAATCGTACGACGCGTTAAAAAAGAAATTGAAGCTTGAGTTTCCCCTTTTATGATTCCGGTCAAATGAATGGATAAAAAAATGTTGTCTGTGAACGGGGTCCACCAGAATAGGAACAAAAAAAGCGAAGAATGGTCTTTTTCAAAAAAGTGTACTAGGCGTTAAAAAAATAGTAAATTTTTTTTTCAACGGGAAGAAGATGAACTTCTCCCTTTTAAAATGCCATTTATTAAATTCATTTATTCCAATTATCGGCGAAATAGCATAAAAAATCGGTCCGGAACTTTTTTAAATTTTTGTCCAGAAACTTTTCGCCGGTAGTGTATATATATATATATATAGCTACGAATGAAAGCCGAGAAAAAATAAACCAGTTTTTGTTGGTCGACACACCGGAAGTGTAAGCCTCGAATTTGGCTGGATAGAGACGAGGAGTATTTGATGCGCGGCTACTTATGAGCGGTTCCCTTCCCCGGATCGAAGACGAATACATGTTGCGGTACTCTTCCAATTTTCCTTCACACCCATATAGCGATCGATTGTGTGACTAATTTATTATTATTGGTATACTGCACGCTAGCATTTTCGATCGGGCATTAGGGATTTAGTGGGCAATCAAATTTTCTTCGATTATCAATCGTAAATTGTAGTACTGATTTAGGATTCGATGTGAATAATCACGAGTGTAACAGACGTTGCGGCTGGACTCCGATTTACACCGGAAGGTGGTTGGTTTGGAGGGGAATTTCGGAAAGAGAGTTATAATGCTATAGCGAGAGTGCGATACGAGACGGAGGTTGGGGAGCAGAAACGAGATTTTTATAAGTAATAAAAATTTTAAGAGTCTTGCAAATGCCCCGCGGAGCAATAGACATAGCGAGAACAGTGTAGTAGCGATCTGAGAAGTCCGTTAACGTCACCGGAGCACGGACATACGTGTGTGTATATATATATATATATATATATATTCCTTGTCGGATTCAGCTTTAAGTACGATCGCCCAACGACGGATTATTCCGGCGCACATCGCGGAGCAAAAAAATAACGCGACTATTTTTCTTTTTTATTTATTGAAAATTAATTGGTATCGAATAATTGGACGCCTTATGTCGGATAAGGGGTTCGAAGATAAGCACCTTAAAACGGGATGTACATTTACAACGATCAAAATATTGATATGTTTTTTTTCCTTTAAACGATAGATCTACAGATGTAGAATATTTTCCTGAAGTTTCAAACCAAATCCGAAAAACTTCAAGCGTTAGAGGCCGTCAACACTATGCCTCACTGCTCGGATTCGGAGCGGGTGTAAACTTTATACCCCTTTTTCTCATAACTATTTTCGAAGTTGGCGTGCAGGATTACTCAAAAACTATTACCGCGGAAGCCTGAATCAGAAGGTCCAAAAAATGCGTTTTTTCGGGAATTCTTTTAGAACGGGGAAAAAAAACAAGTGAGTGCGGTAAACGTTGAGGTATCTTTTCATGTGTATTTAAAGTGGATAAAACAATGTTCAACATAAAACAATAAATGACTGCACATTTAACAGCTTATTCCATGCGCGTCTTGTCACTGCAGTCGCGGATTGGCGGGAAAGGTGCAGCTCGAAATTCTTGACTGAACCTAATGAACCAATAAAATATTCAATTGTCATATATTTTTCTTCTGGGTAAATTAAGAAAAAGCTGGAAAAATCGCAAAATCAGAACTTTTCTCTGGTTTGAAAAAAATGTGTTTAAGAAAAACACTTTAACGTGCTATAAAAATTATTTAAAAATACTTTTTCAACGACTTTCTTAATTCACTTGGACTCATACTGAAGAAAATAAACTTTGGTTTGATTTAATAGGTCGTTTAGTTTGTTTGCTATCACGCCGGCCAATTTGGAAAAATCGTGAAAATGGAAACTGGAAGTTTTCAATAGGAGGAAATATCAATATCAAATATCAATCGCTTCTCTGCTTTTGGCCTTGTATCTTCGAAAGTATTTACAATTGGCCTCTGGCGTTGAGCCGATTAAGTTGGAACTTGGTAGAAATATTGATAATATTGCTACCTTCTACTTGAGGGAAATTGCTTTTGAAAAATTTAAAAAAAAACTACTGTTTTAATCAAAATTTTACGTGAAATTGTTTTTGTAAATGCATGCCATTTTCTTAAATTTGAAATTTCGCCGTTTTAATTACCATCAAATACAAAGTATACATGTTCGAAGTGAACATTAAAGAAAAAAATTCGTTCGTAAATCATTTTTTTGAATTTTTTGCTAAGCAAAGTCTAAGGGAATCTGGACTCCGCCACTTTGATGATAAATGAATTTAAAAAAATTGTTTTTTACACTTAAATATACTATTGAAGTAAACCTACATTTTGTTAAATGTAGAATAATTATTTCTTAGTTTCAAAAATCCCTCAAAATTGCTCAAAATTGCTTAAGCTTACAACTGCGGTAAGCATGTCCACCTGGATGGGCACGGGTTTTCCACACGTGCCCCGTCCCTCGTGAGAAAGCGATGGGGTGGCTATGGCGAACGCTCTGGGGGGTCTCTAGAGACCTGGAAATCCAGTGACAAGTGTAGGCTTGAACGAAACGAACGTTGGAATCATAAAAGCCGACGAGAGCATTCGAAGTAACGTTAGAAATGAAATTAAAAAAAAAAACAATCTATATTTTAATTGCACGACCAATTATCGGTTCGAATATAAATTGGATCGGGTAATTTGATTTTGCACCCTCGTATTTTACGAAATACGCGGAACCGCTTTTTCGAGTCTTCGTTCCATAATACGTTTGATTAAATAATTATGTGGATTCACGCGATGCATCGCAGTCGGGCACGTTCTTCCTCGTCGAGAGGATGAGTCTTAAACTCGAGATCAATAGAGAATGCAGCAACTGTATAGCCTCAGTGTGTGGTACGAATGAGCCCGAATGAACAGAAAGAGAAAGGCCGAGAGACGGAAAGAGAGAAAGAGATAAGCATCAACGTATCCGAGCGGCTTCGAAAACCGATGTAATTAATTACAAGTAGGCGCGTCCACGTCGAGCTTAAGCGTTGGAAGGATCTTTTACCCCCTGCGGAAGGTACGCGCGCCCATCACGCGCTCTATAGCTCATAAGTCTTCTTCTCGTAACATCGAAAAGTGAAAACAACGTTTTTCCATGCCTCGTTTCACGATCCTCAATAATATTCGTATTTTACTTCAGCACGAGACCACTGGTCACGTCTTTTAAAAAATGTTCCAATACATCTGAAATTTATTTTCCACTTTCTGTATTCGTACATAAATTTGTCCGAATTATTACAAAATGATTGTCATTATCATCTTTCGATGATTTATACTGCATCATTTGCATTACTCACTCACGGAGCTTCCAATTTTTTTTTTCACGCGGTAGCTCGTAAAAAAAGTTTAGAAAAAAAATTCAGTCAGTTATGGTGATGAAATTTATTGTGGACGAGTCTCCTAATAGCCACCCTTTCATAAACACACGCATGTACATGCCTTTATGCGTCTGTGGGTGTATACGAAGAAACGTGATTTTAAAGACAATTTCCGTCCTATCCCCGAGACTGACGAGATGGTTTTGAAAAAATTCGAGGATATAGTCTTAAGGCTTTAGGCCATAGTAACGGGTATAAAATCATGTGCGAATTTAACAATTTTTTTTCGCATGAAAAAGTGATTCACTCATAAAGTTAATTACACATCTAATTAGTATGAAAGACAAGCTGTTAGAAAATATATATATATTTTTTGTTCGACGTACAAAATGGCCGACTACTAATATTTTCTTTTGTTATCTTTTTTTAGGCGCTCGGCGGCGTGACATTTAGCATCCACAATTTTTTACCTAGAACAAAAGAACAAAAATTCTCGTCAATCTAGATTAGAATCCCTATAGAAGTACGTACGGAATGTAAAAGATGTTGTTTTATTCAAAAGTTGTAGGTGTGTGAACTTAAGAAATGAATTTTCCGTGAAAAATTTCGTTTTAACTGCTCATAAACTACTCATAAAATGAAAAGTTTTCGCTTAATCAAAAATTCCTTACGTACTTCTCTGCGAAATGCAATTAGAAACATAACTTTTAAATTTGAAGTGAATCGCGTGAAAATTGGTGAAGTTATTTGACACGCCAATTGGAAAAAAGCTGTTTCGAGAAGTTTCGAGTCGTCGGCCATTTTGTACATCGAAAAAAAAATATATATATATATTTTCTAACATTTATACTAAATAGATGCGTAACTAATTTTATGAGTGAATCGCTTTTTCATACAAAAAAAATATTAAATTCGCACATGATTTTATACCCCACATGCTATAAATTATAGCATTATAGCACATTATTTTATATTATTTAATGTCCTGATAAGCGACATTATGAGGATACAAGGGGTTCGGAATATCGACACACACAAACACGCGCGTGCGCACACATACATACACATGTGTACGCGTGCACATGTAAAAAAATTTATTCAGTACATAGCATTTCGAAGAAATAAAAATCATAAAATCATAATTAAGAAAAGTATTCGGCATTGGTGTCATAAATAACGCCCCGTAACATCTTCCGAATGAAGCCGTGTGTCATTGGATGAATCTCCACCGCAAGGCTACTTTGCCAATAAAACTGGTTAAAACGACGAGTTTTTTTTTTTGAATTCGATGTACATGGGTTTCAGTACAAACGATTGAAAAAGAGTAAGAAACAGCGAATTTGTATATTAACGAGAGAAATAAACGTCGAGGGCATAAACCCACTCGAATAAATCTGTGCTGAAATGAATTTAAGTAATTATTTATTCATTATTGCAACGTCGTATTTCAGTCCATTGAGACTCGTTATTTATGATAGCGGGTCATAATGAGTAAAATGAGTAATTATAAAGACGGTTTCGCCTTTCAAGCATCGTATATATGCATCGATCTGTAGAATTAAAAAATTTGTTAACACGTAATCAATGACACTTCCCTCCACTACGTGGCCGCTTCTAAATTTCGGCTACGTATCATTCTCTCCGAAGTTAAATACAAAGGATTTTGTCCTCTATTCGATGATAGCTTGGGTGTGTACATCTGTCCGGCCATCTTGTTTTGCATTGCTCGAAGTTTTTACATATTATTACAGAGATTGATTAATGAATTTTTAATATTTTTTTTAATTGGTTTAAAAAATTAAAAAATTAAAAATATATGAAAGAATGTGAATAAAATTTCTAAATAACAAAGTAGTTAATTTATTACGAAAATAAATTAATTTATTAATATTTAAATAATTATTATAATTTCAAAAGAATAAAATAAAGTATACATTTATTGAATTTTCAATATTTATTTTGAAAAATTGGTTTAAAAATATTAAAAAATTAAAAATATATAAAAAAATATGAATAAAATTTATAATTAACAAAGTAAGCAATTTTTTACGAAAAGTAAATTAATTTATTAATGCCTTAATAGTAATTATATTTTTAAAGAAATAAAATAAATTATACATTTGTTGAATTTTTAATGGTTATTTGAAAAATATTTTACAATTTAATATACATAGAGAATATTAATACAATTTGTAATTAACAAATTAATTAATTGACCTAATTCTTTTATAATTGCAATTTTTTTAAATAAAATAAAATAAATTATAAATTCAAATTTAAAACAATTGAATTGGCGGGTTTTAATTTTTTAGAAATTTTATTATAAACCCAAAAGTACTGGAGTAAATGCACCATTTTCATGGGCCAACTTTGAATGTATCACCAAGGCTCAGTTCCGGCTTTCCTTCATCGAGAGGACGCTCCAGTCAATCCGTTTTGTCGGTCCTCGCGAGAGCACATAATGTCATTGCCGTATTATATATATATGAGTGTGTATCTGTGTGCGAGTGTGTGTATTTATGTAGATAAGATCTACATGGGTGTATGTCCCTACATCCCATTTGACATAATCTGTCTCTCTCGCTCAATCTCCCACTTAACCAAAAATCACTCGCACTCACTCGCTCTCCTTTCTTCTCCCCCCTCCCCCCACTTTTCCGCTCATCTCATCTCCCGCTCTATTCTTTCGCTCGTCTGGATTTTTTTTCAAAGCCCCCATTCGTGACTCTCTCGATATACCTGGTCCCAGGTCCATTCAGGTATTTAGACAGGATGCATCCGCTTCTTTCCTTTTCTGTTTATCGCTGCCCTCTCTCTCTCCCTCCCTCTCTCTCTCTCTCTCTCTCTCTCTCTCTCTCTCTCTCTCTCTCTCTCTCTCTCTCTCTCTCTCTCTCTCTCTCTCTCTCTCTCTCTCTCTCTCTCTCTCTCTCTCTCTCTCTCTCTGCCTCGTTCTATCTTTCATGCACACACGCACACACTCTCAATCACTTAGTATCTTTATATTTTAAGAATAACATCGCACCAAAGCCCTTGCGCTTGGTGAGTGTCTCTTTCTCACTTTGGGAATGAAATATACGTCTCCGGAAATTCCTGTAACCGTTGGAGATAGAGAAAACAAAAAAAATTATACAGCGAGAAACTATGCAGTAATAAAAAAAAAATGAAGAAAAAAGAACGCCGACGCGGGAAGATATCTACGATCTTAGCGCCTGGCACAATCAACATTGACGTAACAAAGTGAATACGATCGTATCGATGAATGTGAAAAATCCAAATATTATACGACTGCCGTAGAAAATCTTTGAGTAAGTTTTTTCTCGTCCTGATTTTTCAAATGATTTCGACGCGAGCACGGAGTAATATTGATAAGCCTGATAGACATCATGGAGTTGATTGATTCATTGGCCTTTGTCAACTTTGATGGGTTAGTCGATCAACCCATATTTTCCGTACAGGCTCACAATCAGAATGAAAGTAGTAACAACGCCTCCAAGTTTTATCACCATGATATCATTTCTACAAGACACCCATACCATTTTAAAACCCAGCCCCGTCATCAATAATTATACTTGAATATTTCATTCGTTCCACTTGCTGTATTTCGATCCACATACTAGGATGTTATATTTTCTCTTAGTTCTTTTTTATGCTTATCTTCATATATTCCGTTTTCCCTTCATTGATTTTTAGGTTCTACCGTTTATTTAATCATTCGTTACATTAAATGCGTTATTCATTTATCTCCTCTCTCTCTCTCCACGAGTATATTCGGGTCATCTGCAAACATTGTCATATTGCATTCTTCTGAACAAACTTTGATCATGTCATTTCTTATATCCAATTAACAACAATAGTGTTCGCACAGACCCATTGGGAACTCCATCGTCAGCGCCGATTAGTTTTAACCATTCATTGCTGAATTAACTTCGTTGCGTTCGATTGCTTGAGTATGTAGTCTTCACGCTGGGAACATTTCACCCATACTAGATTGGTATAATCTCTGATTTGATCGTATTCTACATTCTCAAATGCTGCTTTCAGGTCAATAAAACGCCCTCACCATTTTCCATCTCTAATTACCAATTGCCATTCATCAATAACAGTCTAAATCACCGCTTCACGTGGATGTTATTTTCCAAACCTCGATTGATACTGTGCAATATGTGATGTGCTGTTTGTTTACTAATGATTTCATATTCGTTTTTCCTCAATGTTCAGTTCACTGTAGTGACAAGCTGCCTTCAATGTCTGTGAATGTACTTGTCGTTGTGCTTGTTTCCCTATGTTTGAGCTTCCTCGTTTTGAGGACCCAATAGTGAACTTGAATTTGAACATCATCAGCTCTCGAGAATCTCGAAGTTTTCCAGCCATCAACGTGTCCTCGTTTGCCCCATGGCTTATAGATTTGACTAAGTTATTTGTACTCCTCGGGCACTGGAAAATACGACATTTCGAGCCACATCACTTACTTTCTTAAGATGTACATTATCCACTTCTCTTTCAACTCTTCATTCACCTCCTATTGAGTCTTTTGATGTTTTCTCATACTCATAGGATCTTCCTCGTTGCTCTCCCTTCTTCCTTTTCCTAATTAGTTTCACCACAGTAATTCTCCCCGTTTGAAGTTGCATCAATTATGCTTCGTATCCTGATACAATGCCTTTCTGTATACAATGCTTGACCGTATCCCGCATGCCTCCAATCCGTAGCTTCTTTCATACCATCACATGTACACCATTTTGGCCATCCCATTCTATCGGAACTTCCAACCTTGTCCACGGGGCTTTCGTGTCCAAACCATTGACTGTATCATTAACCAACTTCTCTACTTTCCTTCTGACTTCCGAGCCTAGATGCTGTTGTGTTTGTTTCCCAGTAATGTAACAATCATCAACCTTCATTAAACCAAAGTGTTAAATAATGTTTGAAGGTCGCTCAAGCCTCTCAAAAATTCAATTTTCCATTCAAAAATAATTTTTTTTCGTCCACTTCTCACCCATGTAATTTAGGCTTGATCATGTTTAAATTAACTTTGCGAAAGCTCTAGCCGACCAATGAATATTTAGTGGTCGCTCAAGAGCTTCGAAATTTCCGATTTTGGCGTATCTTTTTTACTCTTCTCACTCATAAATTTGAGGCTTTGTAAAATGTTCAAAACAATCAATCCTTTTTTCTTTAGAAACAGATTTTTAAAATTTACCTCACACTTCTATCCCAAGAATTATAATCTTCCTTCTCAGCAAATAATTCTTTAAAGCTGTTGTCCGTAAACAAAATTATAGGTCATTTTACTCGTAAAACTGAAACGACAGCTGTTTTCTGCGCAGCATAATGCGTCCCACAGTTGGTCTCGTTAGTCAAACTGCGGACCAATCGTAGCTGTACCTCTATGACGAGCTACGCCATAATACAATAATACATAATAATACATAATAATACATAATAATACATAATAATACATAATAATAAATAATAACAGATATCGTCTAATTGGTGTTTGTTACAAATTATTATAATAAATTATTCGTAAATGTAACACTTCGCTGTTTATTTTGTTTTTATGCTACAAGGAATAGGGCATGCGAGATTTATTTTTCGGCGAAAATTGTAAATTTCGAAAACCTTTCGCGAGCACAAAATATCAATTATATATATCGCGAGGATAATTTCAAAATTATAAAGCATTAAATGCATGGGTAAGAGGTGGACGAAAAAAAAGAACGTTTTTTTAAGGAAAATTTGCATCGGGAGGCTTGCGCGACCTATAAATATTTTTTGATCGCTTGCAGCTTCGGAGACAATTTTTTTTTATTGAAACAAAATAATTGGATGGTGAGAAATAGGGAAAAAAATTGAGCTTAAACTTGTTCCACCCTAATATCATATGTGTAACTCAGGAAAGAGTTTAGGAGTTGGGCACCTGGATGAGGCGTGCGAAGCTTCTGAGCAAAGGAAGCTGCATCTCGAGCATTATATATGTATGATGACACGCACGCTTGTGCGTGTGCGGGCTCAGGTCTCGCACGCGTGAGGGAATCTCTCTCTGAATATATCGCTTCTCTCTCTCTCTCTCTCTCTCTCTCTACTTCGGCTGCTTTTACCTGTTCTGGGCTTCGCCAAGATGAGACGCCGATGATCCACGAGAAGGCCCCCGGGGTCCTCTCGCTCCGTCTGGAACGCGGGACCGAGACGTTTTGGTGAAAATATAAAACTACAGAGAACCCGGGCTGGAGATGGGTTCTTTAAAGCATCCAGAGACTTGGTAGCAACGGACAAGACAGCCGACATCTCCGCCCTTTCCTACACAGCTCTCTCGTTCGCACCCGCATGAGCGCGCGGGCGCGCGCGGCCTATCTCGCTCCCAGATTTGTAACAGTATACCACCGCGCGAACGTTCGCCTCGAATCACGCCGAAATTTATATAGGATAACCAATCAACCACAGCCAAACCAGAAATCTTTTATTCCTTCCGAGAGCCTGTCGCGACGAAGGCAACGGGCGAGAAAGCACCTTCGAACTAGGTAGCGTCATCGTACGGTCTCCGATTACAATGATATTCGCGCATCCGTAAGATTCGAAGATTCTACGGTTTTCTAAGATTCTAAGATTTCGTACCGATTCCTAGAACAGTAGTCAATACAATAACGGAAAATGTGGTATTATTGTTGATTTTTTAATTTGCAAAAACGTACGTCGAGGTGCACTATTTAATACTTTTGCGCGGTCAATAGGGGAACTCGGGGCAAGACGAATACGCGAGGTAAGACGAATCATAAGTCTGGCCGCTAAACAGTGCGAGCACATTCCCATGTAGAGATTGACCGTTGGGCCTGGGACGGGCCTTCACAGAATATTTCTGTGAAGGGCCTTTCTAGAATATTGGGCCGTGAGTATTAACCAATGAGGTGCCTTTGTAGGAATGATAAGAACGGCCCTATATCGGCCAACAGAGCCAACAATTATTGGACCAATGATTTAATTCGTTGTAGCGCTAATGTTGGTGATTGCACTTGGCCCTATGTGGGCCCTCTTAAAGGGCCTACGTAGAAATTGACCACTGGCTCTATGATGGGCCTTCACAGTTGGTCTATCTAGAAGTTAGTCTATCTAGAATATTGGGCCGTGAGTTTGTTTGGGTTTGTTTGGGTGCGTGATAAATATTCAACCTATATCGAGCCAAGATTGGCCCGAGATTGGTCCTTATGGATACATATTTCATGGAATAACCTTGAAATAAATTGTGATTTGCGTATATGACAGGTTTCAAAATTGGCATATTTTACTTATGTTGGTTATTTACAAATGCCAATAATAGGCCAAGACTTGATTACAAAAACTGAACTACAAAATATAGACGATTAATATATGACGTGCCAGTTATTTGCCTATTCTGGCATAATATACAGATAATGAATAACCCAAGGCTTAAATAAAATAAAAGCAGGTATGGTCTGACCCACTTAGCCAATGAAGGGCTTAAATTAATTAAATGTAATTTCCAGTATTTTAGCATTGCCAGTTTTAAAATTGGCAAATTCCGATGAACTATCACGGCTGTTTATTGGTTTTACGGATGGGTACGGATAGGTTTTAGCAATGGGCTGATATTGTGCCAGTTCTCAATTTATAACGGAACAATAATAGGACAATGTAAATGGCAGTACTTCAGCATCACCAGTTTAAAAATTGGCAAATATTGTTTATCTATCATGACTGTTTAATGAATTTAAAAGATGGGCCATGATAGGTTTTAACTATGGGCTGATATTGTGTCGGTTTTCAATTTAGAACGAGACAATAATGAGCCAATGTAATAGCCAGTATTTTAGGATTGCCAGCTTTAGGATTGGTAAATTTAGTTTAACTATCACTGCTGTTTATCGTTTTTGAAAGATGGGCCAGTATAATCTTTAGTAATGGGCCGATATTATGCCGGTTCTCAATTTATAACGGGACAATAATGGACCAATGTCATTGCTTGTATTTAGCATTACCAGTTTTTAAATTGGCAAATATAATTCAACCATTACGGCTATTTATTAGTTTTAAACGATGGGCCGATATTGTGCCGGTTTTCAATTTATAACGGAACAATATTGGGCCAATGGAATTGTCAGTATTATAGTACCCTGAGTTTTTAAATTGGCAAATTTAGCTTAACTATCACGGCTGTTTATTAGTTTTTAAAGATGGGCCAGGACAGGCTTTAGGGATGGGCCGATATTGTGCCAGTTTTCAGTTGAGGGCGCAACAGTAATGTGCCAATATTATTTCTCTTTTGTTGGCTTATACGATGGTCCCAATATTGGCCTGATCGTAACATTGGGCAACTCATGGCAACCTCTACATGGGTTGCTCCCGTTGAAGTTTGGAGGGCTGGCGGTGAGGTGAATGAGTGTGGAAGTATCAACTGTGGCGGAAGCACGCGTCTCGAGTGAGAAAACAATATCGATTTTTTGGCAAAACGATGTAATTTTTGGCTAAGTTTAACATCGTTTCAGTTTATTTGAGTTGCTGATATTGATTAGAGACAGATAGGTTAACACAATGAAAGTACTAATTATTAATATAATAAGAACGGTTTGCCAGACATTTTCAAGGTTATTGCGTGATTTTTTGTTAATTCGTTAACCGTCTAACGGGGCAAGATAATTAAAAGCTATCGCAAACCCGAAATATTTTACAACGTACCACTATTTACATTGGAAAGGGTGAAATAGAACTAGTAAAGCATGTGGTTCCTCTTCAACCGGTGTTTCTACCAGGGGAGAAAAAGAACTTACAAATTATCAAAATGATATGGAGACCAAGATTATTTGGACCGATCTTACGGAACTTAGACGATTTTTTTACTTTAAACACGTTTTTTTTAAACAACGTTTTTCGACGGCTTGTTGATGAAATCTTCGAAACTACCGAACCGATCCTCATAAAATTTTAACCACATATTCTTTACAACTATAGCTATAGCGCATATCAAGGATTTTTTTTAAACTTCAATATTTACTATTTTTTGCCAAAAACGGTGAAAAAACAGGTTTTTTTTCAAATGTCCGCCATTTTGTTATTTTTGCATATATCAAAAATCATATGATAAAGCCATTAACATACTGAATCTAAAACCATTTGATTTTTTTGTTTCGGATGATCCATCTCCGAGATTTCATCAAAAGCGCAGACCTGCCATTTTTTTGGGAAATTTTTTTAACTACCTTTTTCGTCTATAAATAGTAACTTAAATAAATGTTTTTTTTTCATGTATTTCGGAAGTGTATTTATTAAGTGTACCAACTTTTATATCAATATCTATAATATAAACATAAAAAAAATTCGTGAAAAAAGAAATTTGTTAGCGTCTAAAGTGAGAAGACCCCTTAAGATGATTTCCGTACAACAGTCAAATACCCTATTGTGGAATCAAAGGAAAATATCAAAAAATCCCGTAATGGCGCAAAAAGGAACGCTATAACCAAAAAAGGACCGTGTGACAGGTGTTAATCCAGTAGCTCAAAAAAGGTTCGTCTTCTTATTACCCAACATTTTTGGTAAAATTATTTTAAAGAAGGCCTTAACCCTTTCTTGACACACTGGGTCAGGTTGTCCCGGATAGAACTTCATCCACCTGCCCTTAACAACCCTTCGGTCGGTTTTTATTGGAAAAAATCCGGGATACACTTTAAGCATTTCTTAATATGTCTGCATAATTGAAATTTGGAAAGTATAAAATTGAATTGTTGTGAAAAGTTATTGAAAACTTTCAGTTTTAGGAAAGTGAGCATTTTATTTCAAATTCGTCTGGGTCAAAATGATTTAGTGTGTCAAGGAAGGATTGGGGGGGGGGGGGGGGGGGGTAAGGTTAATTCGGTATGAAAAAGCAGATTTACGATCATTTTTTGACGACACAGTCAATATATATTTATTTATGTAATTATTATATAATAAAGGGACATTTGAAGAATATTCTATAAAATGTTTATTAATAATTATGCAGAAATTGGACATTGACAGCAAATCTTGGCAGACGCCTAAAAAAAAAGTTACATTGTGGTGAACCGCATAACTCACCACTGGATCATCTGAAATGTAAAAACCAAAAAGATTCCATTAGTTGATAAGTTCCTTAAGTTAACGCTTCCGGGTTTTTTTTTTTTGTTTTTTTATTATTTTTGACTACACTTAGAAGTCAAAATACCGATTTTTCATTTAAAAAATCGAAAATTTTGTTATTGTTAAATGAATTAAAATTATTTTTTAATAAACCCGACAGCGTTACCTTGTATTTTACGTGTAGAAAAAGCGTGTAAAACTTCAAAAGGATCGGTGGGGTAGATTTTGAGCTAGAGAGTTCACCGACTTTGAAAAGTGTGAGAAAAACGCGTTTAACAATTTCAAAGATTTCTACACTAGAAAATAAAAAATTACACGTCGATAACCGAGTGTTTTTTTATACACTTACACAGAATCATCATGACAAAATAATTTTAAAGAACGCCAAAAATACCCCCCCCCCCCCCCCCCCACACGCAAAAAGAGCAAAAAACATATGACATCTTCGACTTATTTGCAGTTGGACACAATGTTAAGCAAGAAAAAAAATCTTTGATCATTCAAAACGAGCACTCCTTGTCAGTCCTTTTGAAAAGTCTCATCGGTAAACTTTAGGTTCTCACGTTTACCTCACGCAGTGGATATTCTCCAAATTCTTTTTGCTAATGTCGAGGCGTATCATGGCTTTGAAAAAATCTCGCAACGAAGGCAGGTCAGGGTTCATCGGGTGAGCAGAGGTTAGTGACGGACTATGGGAGCTTGTGGTACACGGAGAAAAGAAAGGATGACGAGGATGACAACGACGACGACAAAGGGGAAGGTGGAGACGGAACAGGTCGAGATGGTTAGAAAAATCGATCTTCCATCGAGGAGATATCCAACGGACGTCGCTGTCACGGCCACGTACTCGATCGAAGGTGTAATCGATCGACCACCTATCGAGTCGACGTTCATCCATCATCTCGTTTCTACGAGTCTCGCGAGTTCCTTCGTCGTGAGCTGCTTCTCGATAATCGAATTCCTCGCTCTCTACGCCTCCTTTCGGCTATTCCTGAAGCGGCCGCTTAAAATACACACCCCGTCAACCATTTTGGAAATTTATTCAGCTCTGGTATCAATGAAGCTCGCGTCAATGATGATCACTGATGGATGTCAGCTAATTCTTTGCCATAACAATTGTAGAATCGATAAATTAATGCTCGGTGTACGAGGCTATGTATACATACGGGCGATGCAAAGAAATATAGATTATTGTCTTCGTTGCCATAGTAAAATGATTTTCAAAAAAGGATATGAACAAAACCCTCTCACAAAGGCAGCTCTACAGCGCAACATTAAATTCCAATTTTATGTATTTTTCTTACTTTGGCTTTAAATAATTTTTCACATCTCAATCAAAATGAAAAGTTAGAAATTTTTTTGAAGAATGTCACCACTTGATGAGCATCATCAAGCACCTAGCAATCCCTAAAACATTTTTTTTTATTTTACTAGTGAAGCAATTCTTCAAATGCAAATTATATTTATTAATGTTTAAACACTTTTCGTAACCATACCTTTTATTTAAGACGTGAAAAATTATGAATCTGAGCCTAAAGCAGAAAAATACATACTCATGATCAGCGCCACTGTTTGAAACGATATCGTGACCTATTGAGAGTAACCGTCACTAATTAATTTTTTGTCAGTTACTAACGTTTTTTGCTGTTGCGCTCGAGAAAAATATATCGCGTTTATATATATATATATATAAACGCGATCAATGAATATTTAGTGGTCGCTCAAGAGCTTGGAAATTTCCAATTTTCGCAATTTTTTTACTCTCCTCGCTCATAAATTTGACGCTTTGTCAAATGTTCAAATCAATTAATTATTTTTCTTTAGAAACAGATTTTTCATATTTACCTCCCTCTACTAACCCAAGAATTATAATCTTTGTTCTCATAAAATAATTATTTAAAGCACTTGTCCGTAAAGAAAATTATAGATCTCTCGTTTTATCGGGTTAGAAGTGTGAAGTAAATTTAAAAAATCCGTTTCTAAGTAAAAAAAGGATCAATTATGTTGAAATTTTTCCAAAGTGTTAAATTTAGGAGTGAGAAGAGAAAAAAAATTCGCGACAATCAAAAATTTCGAAGCTCTTAAGCGACCACGTAATATTTATTGGCCGGCACGAGCTTTCATGAGCTTAATTAAAAAATTACAAAGCGTAAAATTCATGGGTGAGCCGTGAACGAAAAAAAACCGATTTTGAAATGTAAATTTGAATTTTCCGGAGGCCTGAGCGACCTCTTAATATTTTTTTACCGATCGCAGCTTTCGCGAACAATTTTTTTTTTTCTTCAAAGTAGACAATTGGATGGTGAGAAAAAGGAAAAAAATAGAGTTCAAAGTGCCACCCATATATATATATATATATATATATATATATATATATATATATATATAAACGCCATATACACATATCTATATATATAGCCTAAGACGTGCTCTCGAAGCTATGACAAGTGACGAGCACAATCATCTGCCACCAACAATTTGCATATCAATTCAAGTAATTAAAAGAGTATCCATCGAACAGGTATTTATTTCTGCTCATGAAAAAAAAAACGAAGAGACAGATCGGGTGAAACAGACGGAGTTGATATGTCGAAACATTCAGAATTTCTCGAGCGTATATGGGATCGCGCCGAACGCGAGTTTCGAAACCTTACATTCCGTCCCGAGTTCGAACAAAGCCACGCGTTCCACGCTTTTGAACGCGTCGTCTTTTCTTTTCTTTTTTTCGTTAACTTTTTTTTCGGCGCAAACACACGTGTATTCAGTGACGAGAAATTTCCAGGAAAGTGCCTCAATATAACCTGGATTAGATTCGGTGCTCGAACGACGATTGTTAAGGCTATCGCTTTTTTTCTCGCTCGCGCGTTATGCGTGTGTTATGTGTATGTAAGCGATTGTACGCTCAAGCACGAGCCATTATCTGTCTTCTTTCTCACCAAACAACGAAACCGATAAAATATGGCCACGAACTCTCGTCACCTTTCCATCTTAAGGAATATGTATATATATATATCGATTTGTAGCTGACAAAGATCGTAGAATAGGTCTCTGTCGCCACCTTGAACTGGTCCTAGATCCAAGCAACCGACGGACAAAAACATTTGATCCCTTATCGTACAACGAAACGATGCCTCCTACTGTCCTCTTTTTTTTTGCCAAACAATAGCAAAACAACGATGTTTGTCGGCTGTACGGTGCCCCTTGACAGTACAAAATAGTGTCTTCGCTGCTTAGGAAAAACAAGAGTTGACCCGACAATTGTACAAAATAAGGGTCCGAATGTGGTTGAGGGGTAGACGTAGGGTAGCAAGGATGCTAGATTAGTGATCAACCTCGAAAGCAATGAGTGTAGTCGCTTGAGATAGGGAACCATTTTGTACACGTTTCTTCAAGGTCAGATCCATGCACTGATCGAATCACCCCTACACTGTCCAAAGGTAATATTGCAGGCCGGCCGATAATGCTAAGATTGTCCACAATGCAAGAAATGCCATTGCGTCACTCATATTTAGACCCGCAAACTTCGCCGATCTGTAGGGTCAAAGCTGGATCAGTAGCTCATTTTTTCAGAGGTCTATAGCTGCCTAACCGTTCGCACAATCTCAATGGAACCTTGACTAAACGTGAGGTGTGTTCAATGGCTTCATTTTGTTAAAAGACACTGAACGACATAACCCAATAGAAATTGAGATAACAGCCATTTTGTAAAAAATGGGATTTGATCCACTGTATACTTGGGGGTGTACACAGTGAAATATGCGTAATTTCACAGTCAAACAAAAGTTCAAAATCAAGCAAAATTTGAAGAAAATTACCCCGATCCGCTGTACACTTTGAGGTAATGGAGTGCTTTTCTGTATACAATGAGGAGTATTGTACAATAAACTATTGACACATTAATTTAAAAAAACAGCATACTATGAGATCAATCACAATAATTTGTTGAATATTAATCAACAATGAGTACCTACCAAATAAGATAGTACCACTACCTATCTGGTATCACAACGCGAAAGTATTCATATTATGACTTACCTCTGTGTACCTCGAAAAAATGAGCCACTGCGAACCGACCCTCTCTTCTTTTCCAAAGCGAGTACTGACAAGTTTCTATTTTTGTTAGGTTAACAAACACACTGCTCAAATCCCGCAATATAGCTGTAAATTGCGGGAGAACAATGACTTCGAACATAACTGCGATGGGTAAACAAGCAAAAAACACGCAAACTCAGCTGGTTTTTCAACTTTTGACACCAAAAATAATATAAAATCACCTATCACAACTGAATTGCGCGGGATCGACTCACAGACCGGTTTAAACCTGCTGGCATCCGAGGGCGGTTCTAATGTCAAAAAGACGCACATATATACATGTCCACTTCTGAGAAACAGAAAAGGTTCAATGTACCCACTGTTGCCACTGTTCCCACTTTGACCCTGTACTGTATGATGTCAATATGCCAAATAGCCACTCAAAAGTGTCACTGAAAATATATTTCCCAATGAGCTTTCTCCCCCAGTGCGAGTCCGGGACACGAAGAAGTCCCGTTCTTCGCAACGACAGACAGGAAACCGGAGCAACCCCTTGGGATGGAGGGGGATTGCGGGCAACAAGTGACCATACTAGTTGGGCCAGGAACCGCATACTGAAACAGCTCGCAAAAGTGGCAGCAGTCGCATACATCGAAACGTAAATACGTGTGTGCACGTATACATGACTGCGAGATTCTTTCATGTGGCGTGGCTGTCGACCAGCCGGTCGTTCCGGCCAATCGATATATCGAGCGTGCGTGGGTGTCTCCATTGGGAATTATATATATATATCTTGTATTCTGGGGTTTCTTTAGGGCCGCCGTACACTTCACTATCGTGCTTTTCCCTCAGAGCCATGCTTTCAACCCCTCTCGGTGACTTTCCGTGTAGCGGAGTGATGCAACCGATAGTGGGGGCGGTTGTGAACGCACACGCGACGCGAGGGTTTGAATTGCTCGGTGGGTTCACTTATGTGCGTGTAGGGAGTTTTTGCGGTAGGCCATGGGCGCTTTAGGTCCGGTCTCATGCGGTCAGTCGAGAAAGCTTTTGCTCCTAGTCATCTCCGCCCCTGGCTTCTGTGTTGGTCTATCTAACTCCCGCTCTCTCTCTCTCTCTCTCTCTCTCTCTCTCTCTCTCTCTCTCTCTCTTCTCTGTCGCCCCTTGGCAAATTTCTCGTCTCCCTCTCGGATTCGTACCCTCTTAACTTTTTCTTTTTCTTGCCTTCGCACTCACGAAGGTCACGGCCTATCGTTCTTATTATGACCCGCAGGGGTCAATTTTACTTTTCCAAAATTGAAGGTGAGGAATTCATCAATGGTTTGATACGTCGTAGTCGATGGGGGATACTTTTTGTAAGAACAACACTCTGCAGTTATTCCTCTTAGATCGAATTAAACTTCCTAATTTTGCGAACAAAGCTGGGTGCAGTTTTTCGACTCGTAAAGGGGATCTCTCCCTCCCTCTCTCTCTCTCTCTCTCTCTCTCTCTCTTTCTCTTTCTCTTTCTCTTTCTCTCTTCACTAGTAGGGCCTTCACTTAGTAGGCAATACTTAGTATAGTAGTAGTAGTACTGGTAGGTACTTCACTTAGTAGGCTATACTTAGTGTAGTAGTCGTAGTAGTACTAGTGGGTACTTCACTTAGTAGATTCTAATTAGTATAGTAGTAGTAGTACCAGTGGGTATTTCACTTAGTAAGCAATACTTAGTATAGTAATAGTAGTACCAGTAGGTACTTCAACTTACTGGACTATAATTAGTATAGTAGTGGTAGTACTAGTAGGTACTTCACTTACTAGGTTATACTTAGTATAGTATTAGTAGTACTAATGGGCACTTCACTTAGTAAGCAATACTTAGTATATTAGTAGTAGTACTAGTAGGTAGACTTAGTAGACTATACCCAGGATAGTAGTAGTAGTACTTGCAGGTACTTCACTCAGTAGGCTATACTTCGTATAGTAGTTGTAGTACTAGTAGGTACTTCACGTAGTAGGCTATACTTAGTATAGTAGTAGCGGTACTAGTAGGTACTTCGCGTAGTAGGCGATATAAGATACGAAGTCGGCTCAAAGTAAGCCAGTAGAAGTATATTTTTACTTAAATGCTCGGTATGTAAGAATTAGCAATTGCGGAAAGATTGAATAATGTTCTAGAACATGATCATCGTTTGATATTGTTTTTTTCCCAATTCGCCGTTCAGTCAAGCAATTCTCTACGCGGGGCATACGGGAGCCTTCAAATGACAATGAATCATTACCAAAACTGGTACAGGCTATTTGGAACTGTTCAACTATCTTTTGTTCGCATCGAAAAAAATCAATGATAAATTGGACGTAGAATTCTTAATGTGAGAATACTTGCAATTGTAGCGAGGTGAGTGCAGCGAACGTAGAGGAGACCCAGGGAGTCTTTCGACGTGGCAATGTTTTAGCGTATTGATCCGGTTGAGGGGGTTCAGTTGAGCTGCGGTGGGAAAGACAGGGAGAGAGAAAGCATAGAAGAATGAGAGAGAGAGAGAGAGAGAGAGAGAGAGAGAAAGTGCAACGAGAGTGAGAAAGAGTCGTTCAGCGAAGAGAGTGCCGGGGATCGGAGAAAGAGACAGAAAGAAAGGAAAAGGTGCAGGGTTGAACGCAATGTAACGGCCAATGTTGCGAGGGAGGCCGGAAAAGAAAGAGACGCGAAGAATGGAAGATCGCGGGTCTTATGAATGTGAGAGGGGTAAAAAGTGGACGGCGGCACTTACTCGCTCATAATCACCCTCGAGTCTCTTGACCCACGACTATACCGAAGCATTCTACAGCGCACTGTACTTCTCGTTCGGCACATGCAAACAAACGTATTTGACCGAGACACTCGCCATACAGAGATATTCGCGGCTAACCAAGTGTGCAATGTTTCCATTTCGAAACGTACGTCTCGACACGAACAAAGTCCGTTGGATTTATGCTATGTTGATTATGACAGTAAGAAAACAAAACCCGACACTGTATTAAGGAATCATCACGGTGTGATGGGTCGAAAAATAGCTGATTTTTGCGATTTTTTTTCGATAGTTGAAATACGCTAATCAGTCTGATTTTTTCATGTCAAATCAAAGCACTCGTGAAGAACAGAAAATAAATTTTGAAACATTTATTTTTATTTTTTTGAAACATTTTGTTTAATGGTTAAAAATGTCTTCGAAAAAAAGGAATCCTCACGGTGTACACGGTTGTGGCCGTGAATATTATCTGAACCGAAATTTGTAACAAGATGATTAATTGGTATGAAAGCCGCTATCTTGCTATGGAAGTTTTTTCTATCAAAATTGACAAAATGGCGGCGGTTGAAAAAAAAAGTATCGAATTTAGCCTACTTTTTGACAGTTTTTAGTTAAAAAAAGATGAAGAGCTTTCGAAAAAGAAAGATCAAGTATTGAGTATAATTAAACTTTCAGGATACGAAGGTCGGCGTTAAAAAAAATCTCTATTGGTCCCAATTTGAAAATGGCGACGTCAAGATGGCCGACATGTTTATTTCAAATTGGATCATACATTTTTCATCAAAAATTTTATCAGGTCACAACTAACAACTTTGGAAGGAAAAGTTTTTTGATAACGTCCATAATTTTGAGGTTAGAATACCATTTTTTACTATTTTAACGCTATCCAGAATATACAACGAGGAGATAAAGTCTTCAACATCCCTAGTGTAAGTGTGCGTGTGTGTATGGGTGTAAGTTTATTTGCGTTTGTTTGCATTTGTTCGGTTTCGTTCGATAACCCAAACAAACCCAGACAAGGATTAGGTCTCTGCAGCTCGTCACTTCAATTAAAAAATGGTATTCTAACCTAAAAGTTATAACCATTGTACAAAAACTTTTCCTACAAAACTTGTTAGTTTTGGCCTGCTGTATGTTTTGGGAAAAAATTCATGATCCCATTTAAAAAAATCACGTCGGCCAACTTAACTTTGCCATTGTGAATTTGTGACCGAAAAAGGTTTTTTAACGTCCCCCTTTGACGCTTAAAAGTTTTGTTATACTCAATACTTGATTGGAGTAGTATCTTTCGCGATTAATCAGGTGTAAAATAAAAATGGGACATCGAGTACGAACAAAGCGCCGCCATTGTTGCATGGTCGGTCGGTATAGGTGGTTCTGGAAACTAGAGTGAGCTGAAATGAATAAGAAAAAAGTTTATTCAAGTGTAATAATAAAACTTTTGTACGGCGAGATACTTGTTTCAAATGTTTTAAATTACGGAAATAGCAAGCTGGAGAAAAAAGTTCGATCTTCTACCAACAAAAAAACGACTTTAATTATTTGCTATCAACAATTTGTAAATCAACATCGATAAAGGTGTAAAAAAATAATCTGGTCATATCTACGTCGGACAATTCAACGTGAAGTGGGCGAATAAATTTCAAGACAATCTTACGCCGGTTCATGTAACATCATTTCGAAAATACAGAACAAAAGAGTAAATCGCAGCGAGGCGGTTCGCCATAGCGCGGTGGCCATCTGACCCTTTGCCAAAAATGGTTATAACTCCGTCCATTTTTGCAGTTCTTACGAAATTTTCGTTGTGAATTGAAGTTGAGGGGTCTTTTTAATTTAGACGCTAAAAAATGGCTATTTTCGTGAGTTTTTTATTCGTTTAGATTATAGATATTGATACAAAAGTTGTTACACTTAATAAATACACTTTCGAAATACATTTAGAATTTTTTTATTTTTCAACTCCCTATTCATAGACGAAAATGGTAGTTAAGAAACTGTCCTAAAAAAATGGTATGTCTGCGCTGTTGATGAAATCTCGGAGATGGATCATCCGAAACAAAAAAATCAAACGGATTTACTCAGGATGTTAATGGCTATAGAGCATATCATACGATTTTTTATGTATGCAATAGTAACAAAGTGACGGACATTTTTCGAACAAAGAGACACAAAAAAAACGTGTTTTTCCCCCGTTTTTGGCAAAAAATTTGAAAAAATCCTTGATATGCGCTATAGCTATAGTAAAGAATATGTGGTTGAAATTTCATGAGGATCGGTTCGGTAATTTCGAAGATTCGATCAACAAGCCGTTGAAAAACGGTGTTTCGAGAAAAACGCGTTCAAAGTTTGTTTGGGTTACATAAATACATAAAAAAAAAATTTCAATGTATTTCGAAAGAATATTTGTTAAGTGTAAATACTTTTATTTCAATATCTATAGTATAAACCTATCAAAAAAATTCATGAAAATAGCCTTTTTTAGCATCTAAAGTGAAAAGACCCTTTAAGGTCCGAGGCTATAAAAGTATGCAAAGAAAATCGTACTAAAAACTCCACGTTTATGAAGACCCTCAATATTTATGCGTGATAACATTACTAGACAAATAAAAAATTGACTTTTATAAATATGCAAGCTCACTAAACTGCTTTACAGTCAGTACTTACTGCAGAATTTCCTCATAAATGCTGAAAGTCATTACGCATCACTCTCAAAACATAAATCGCACTCTCCGGTTGCACTTGAGAAATCCAGATGAAAGAACGTGCAGGGAAATTCCGGTAGCGTTCATTTCCACATACCAAAGGTTCATGAAAAAAAGCATCAGCCGTTTTCACGCCACCTCCAATAGATATTATCTCAGCATCATATCCCAAACCTACCAGTCTAACTTCAACCTAAAAACGAATGTACCCACCGACACTGCAGCTGTATAATATTTGTTAAGGCCTTAGACCACAGTAACGGGTATAAAATCATGTGCGAATTTAACACTTTTTTCATATGAAAAAGTGATTCACTCATAAAATTAATTACACATCTATTTGGTATGAATATCAAGCTCTTAGAAAATATTTTTTTTTTTCGATGTACAAAATGGCCGAGTACTAATATTTTCTTTTGTTGTCTTTTTTTTAGGCGCTCCGCGGCGTGACATTTAGCATCCACAATTTTTGACCTAGAACAAAAAACAAAAATTCTCGTCACTTTACATTAGAATAGAAAAGTAGATACGGAATTTAAAAAATATTGTTTTATTCAAAAGTTGTAGATATTTGACCTTGAGAAATGACTTTTCAGGGAAAAATTTCGTTATAACTCCTGCTCATTAACTGCTCATAAAATGAAAAGTTTTCGATTAATCAAAAATTCCGTACGTACTTCTCTGCGAAATGCAGTTAGGAACATAACTTTTGAATTAAAAGTAAATTGAGTGAAAATTGTTGAAGTTATTTGTCACGCCAATTGGAAAATAGCTGTTTCGAGAAGTTTCGAGTAGTCGGCCATTTTGTGCATCGAAAAAAAAATATATATTTTTTCTTACAGCTTGATATTCATACTAAATAAATGTGTAATTTACTGAATTACACATTACACATTACTGAATAAATGTGTAATTAATATTCATGATTACGTAATCATGCGAAAAAAAATTGTTAAATTCGCACATGATTTCATACCCATGACTGTGGCCTAACCCCTTAAACGCTCCAAGAAGAATAATTCGTAACTCTTTATACCCGCTTGTTCCCAAATAATGGAGTTCAGAATACGCTTTCTCCACTGAGAAAAGAACATCGTTGAATGTGCAAAATGCATTTTGTTGTCTCAAAATTTTGTTGTTTTAACAGTAGCTCAGACATGCTAAATAAGCTACAGTTCACACCACTAAAACTATCAGTTAGATTGACAAAACTTGTTTTATGCCAACCAAAAATCAAGTTAAACGTATTTAAAGATACATTTTGTTAAACCAACCGAATTTTGCATGGATGAACGATTTTTTTTGTTCAGTGTCCGACTTCGAAATAATCGGAAAATGCACTTACTGTTTGTAATACCTACGTCAGCAATTCCTACAAGCTATTATTTCCTCTACCACTCGTTGTTTCTCGCAGAGTATGCATCGTGTCAATCTTACGTGTAACCTCCGTGGGGAACAGTGCGTGAAACGTTATCGTGAAAAATTAATACCGCTAAAATGCAACGTCTCTACGGTGAGTCCATGGGTCCCACGTGATCAAGAGACCTTTCATCGCTCGACTTGAAGAATTAATTATCGTACAGCTATATATGTCAATCATTATTCAACATGATGGTATGTTCCTACATGCATGTCAAGTAATGATTGCTTCGTGTGTGTGTGTGTGTGTGTGTGTGTGTGCGTGCGTGCGTGCGTGCGTGCGTGTGTGTGTGTGTGTGTGTGTGCGTGAGTGTGTGTGTGTGTGTGTGTGTGTGTGTGAGTGTGTGAGTGTGTGTGTGTGTGTGTGTGTGTGTGTGTGTGTGTGTGTGTGTGTGTGTGTGTGTGTGTGTGTGTGTGTGTGTGTGTTGGCGGAGCTGGGAAAATACGATGGAAGTGAATCGATCCGATGTTTTACACGAGCAGTGGTATTACCGCAGATACGTTTATATGCACTGAGAAGTTTGCGAAGAATTGCCGCGCTCGAATGCAAAACTAGTAACCCTAACTGCTGCCCCCGCTGGCTAGATATTCGAACAATTTGTGTGTGTTGCCTCTAAGAAAGTCGGCGGCTGTCCTTGCAGCGAAGAAAGAGCAGGAGCGAGAGAGAACGAGAGAGGGAAGGGAAAAACAGCGCGAGAGCAAAGCCACCCTCCTTATGTATGCACACCCTTGAATAATTGCCGCTCATTCGCTCAAATTATCCCGTAGTTTCCGCGTCGAGCGAATGTAAAATCATAATAACACTCTCGGCTCGGCGCTCACCGGACTCTCGCCGTCTTGGGTTCTTTCTCTTTTGATGGTTGCTGTAGCGTGAGTTCTTATGGTTGTCGACGTACCTTACATATATCCGTACATCCATGTATTCGGTGTGCCCTTTCTGTATATATGTATATGTTTTATGCATCTATGCACACACACACACACACACACACACACACACACACACACACACACACACACACACACACACACACACACACACACACACACACACACACACACACACACACACACACACACACATATATATATATTATATTACTATAAGGAAGGTCCCCAAAGTCGAATACTTCGGAGCCCCCTTTCCCAGCACATACATATGCATACCTGTGTGTGCGCGTGGGTGTATACACGCTTGTGTGTATGTAGGTGCGTGCGTGCGTGCGTGTGTGTGCGCGCGCGCGCGCACGTGTGTGTGTGTGTGTGTGTGTGCGTGCGTGCGCGCGTGTGTGTGTGTGTGTGTGTGTAAGTGGGTGGGTATGTGATGGTGTGGGTGGATGGGTGTGTGAGTGGATGGCTATATGTGGGTGGATAGGTGTGTGTGTGTGTGTGTGTGTGTGTGTGTGTGTGTGTGTGTGTGTGTGTGTGTGTGTGTCCGTATGTGTGTGTATGAGTAGGTGGGTGAGTAAGTTGTGCACGCGCGCGCGCGTGTGTGTGTGTGTGGGTGGGTGGTTGAGTGTATGCGTGTAGGTGGATGGGTGTGTGTGTGTGTGTGTGTGTGTGTGTGTGTGTGTGTGTGGCTGGGTGTGTGTGTGATGATGTGGCTGGGTGTGTGTGTGATGGTGTGGGTGGATGGGTGTGTGAGTAGATAGCTGCATGTGGGTGGATGTATGTGTGTGTGTGTGGGTGGGTGGGTGCGCGTGGGTGTGCGTGTGAGTTGGTGGAGGCGGTGGGTGTGTGACTAGGTGGGTGGAGAGTGTGTCTAGGTGGGTGGAGGGTGTGTGTGTGTGTGTGTGTGTGGGTGGGTGAGTGGGTGGGTGGGTATGAGTAAGTGGTTGCGTGTGGGTAGATGGGTGTGTGTGTGTGTGTGTGTGTGCGTATGTAGCTATATAAATATGTACATGGGATAGCAGAACAGTTGCGCATGTACATTCGTCCATTGGGTTACCCATGTCATCCAATGTGTCTTCTTACTGATCGTTTCCACGTAAATGCTTTCACCGTTGTAAAAAAGGACTCCAGAACATTTGCACGCACATTATGGCTCCCTTTCATGCGGACTCTCGCTGTCCTTTTCCGCGCGTACATTACGTAAAAGAAATGAAATGCACGCAGGGCTCGTGGAATAGAAAGAAAATAAAAGTGCGGAGGAGGTGGAGCAGGGCGAGGAGGGATACACGTAACCATAAGAGAATAAAAATATAGCACGAGCCATGTCGATAATATCGTATATTTACTGAAACTATTACGTCATCGTTGCTTAGTAGGGTAGAACGATGGAGCTGTATTTACCATCCGATTCGATTATCGAGGGAAAAAAAACCACGATGACGAAGTGAATATATGAAGATCTTTACGTGTAAACGAAGACGAAAGATTGACGCGTAACGTAATCTTTGACACTTTCTTTTTCAGAAGGAGCCTCCAGTTCTATGCTGGCGAAGCCATCCGGTGAGTGAAAAAACATAATACATAGCGTACATAGTGTACATAATTATATCACCCCATCTGCTATGTGCTGTGAAAAAACGCCAACTTCGCGAAGCTCGTAGGAGCCGTGGAAGGCTGTCAATACTCCTTGGGGTAGGTCTCATCCTCTGAAATTTAATCTTCATCAGTCTTGATGTCTGATCATCCGTCGCTTGGTCTCCCCTTATGGATTTTGACGCAATGCTTATTATTTGCCAATTACACAATTCATTGACAGTAATTTGTAATCACTCGCGGTTTGCTGAGCGGATCGACACGGTTGCCATTGCAATTTCACGTCCTTTTCGCATTCCGAGAGCGAGGGGGGGTCTTCGTCAACTGGCACCTCTAGCGATTGCCGTCTCTCGCGGTATATTACTTGACACGTCGTCGAATGCCTAACCGGCGGAAAACGCTTACCTCGTTCGTACACGCTCCTGCGGTGGTCAGGGATGCTCCGTCTCCCACTTTCTCTCTCTCTCTCTCTCTCTCTCTCTCTCTCTCTCTCTCTCTCTCTCTCTCTCTCTCTCCCTCTCTTAGTCTAAGTCTTGCGCTCTATTAGTGACCATCGCTATACACAGCGAATTAACGACGAATATAACCGCGGGAAAACCGGTTAACCGCGAGTATATACGAGACGCGATATATTCACCAACGTATACGGGTATATACACACAGTCTTGGTCCTTTTATCATACAATTTGTCCACGCATACATTCAATATCGTCCTGTTCATAGACCAAAGGGCGTAACTAGAGGCTTGTAGCGAAAAGTTTCTCCGACATCTTCCCTGCTGGCTTTCATATTCGATATACTTGTACGTATACTACGTATTTCTACTCGAGATCTGTATGTATTAGGGCGTTCAATAAGTGCTCGCTGTTTTCCAACTGACGGCGTTACCGGAACTGCGTGCGTGTAGCTTAAGACGGTAAAGCATTATAAAGAAGTACTATAAGCAACCTTGCAATTTAGTGCATGTCATTTCGTCGAAGTGTAAACAACGTTTTTTTCACAGTGTTAAACATGTCAAATTTCGTGCCGAATAAAGAGTTTTTGCTGTGAATTCAGGTGCACTAATTTATTTTGGAAAAATATGCAGCTGAAGCACACAGAATTCTTGTTGATGCTTACGGTGACCATGCTCTGTCGGAAACAACATGCAGATGTTGGTTTAGACGCTTAAAAAGTAATGATTTTGATGTATTGAATTGGAGGCATCACTTCATGAAGACTCATGTCAGTTAGCTGAACTTGCAGAATCATTAGGAGTTGATCACACAACAGTTTCGAAACGTTTGAAAGCATCAGGAATGATTTTTAGCATCGAACAGGCTTTTAAAACTGTTTATGTTTGTTGAGGTAGGCTGGGTATAGGGGTCTGAGTTAGCTGGATGTCACACGAACCTAACGCTACCCCCACTCCACTGCCAGTGTCCTGTAGTAGAGTGGGGGGAGCAGCGACATGCGAATGCCTGTGGTCGGTTGAAAAATGCCCTCTCCCCACCCAATTCTAATCTTGTTATTAAATTAAAAATTATTTCATCTGAATGTATCGATATTTTTGGCAAAAAGGTATGACTAACTCATTTTATTTACATGCATCTGTTTTTCATTACCCGAAAAGCCTGATTACATTTGCAATACCATGGAGTAGTTGCACTTTGTGTAATATCCGTAGATTTTTTGATTAAAGCATTGATTTTAACGAAAAAAGAAACAGCGACAACTTATTCAACATCCCACTATGTTCCTCTCTTTCCATGCATTGGGGGTACAAGTGAGTTTTAAAGGATTCGTTGTGAAAATTGGGGCTTTATTGTTCAAGAATGGTTGATTCGTAACCAACAATTCTGCAAGTTCTTCTTGCGTTTGACACGAGTCTTCGTTCAATAATGCCTCCAATTCTGCATCTTCAAACGTTTGTGGCCTTTCTTCACGTTCCTTATCCTCCGTGTCAGAATCACCACTTTCGAGCCGTAAAAACCAGTACTTACAAGTTAATGTTCATAGAGCATGGTCCCCACAAGCCTCACACAGCAATCGATGACCTTCAGCTGTTTTTTTCTTTTCTTCAAATGGAAGCAGAAAAGTAAAGGTTCTCGCAAATTCCGTTTCGTTGGCACAAAAGTCGACATATTCGGGGTTGAAAAAAACGATGTTGTTTACACTTCGACAAAATGAGACGTACTGAAAACTAGAGCTTAATGGTGACGCTTCAACACGAAAGTTGTTAGGTTACAGTCCGATGCGATTTAAGGCATTAGGCCATTCTGGAGGCCGAAAAAATAGGCTTTTTGGGAATTTTTTTTTCAGAAAAACTACAAAATAAGTCGAGATTACAAAAATACATTGTCTATGGAAGTACGTAGGATTTTTTTTTATATTGCATAGTTTATTTGTTATTAACAATTATCTGACGATTTTTAGGAACATTTTTGAAAAGTGAAACATTTCGTCAGATGTTAATAACATATGACATTTCGTCATTTATTAATAATAACAAATGACATTTCGTCATTTGTTAATAACAAATGAATTATGCAATATAAAAAAAAATCCTACGTACTTCCATAGACAATGTATTTTTCAAGATATATTCAACATTTCAAGTGAATCGGTTGAAAATTGTCTGAGTTATGTTTCCGGTCAACTTGAAAAATGCAGTTTTGAGATAAAAGCTGCACAGCCGCCATTTTGAAATTAATCGCTTCAAAAAAATTATTGTATACAGTCACTGATATGTATGACAAACACCCTTATTTGTAATCTCGATTTATTTTGTAGTTTTTCTGAAAAAAAAATCCCAAAAAGCCTATTTTTTTGGCTTCTAGAGTGGCCTGACCCTTAATACTAGTAACGCCCTCTCTTGTAAAACCTTTAAAACTTACTCGCACCCCTAATAGATATATACTTAAACAAGCATTCCTCGGGACAGTTTAGTCCCGCGACACGAATTAATGAAAACACGCCGTAGAGTGTGCACTGATAAAGCGAACGGTGTGTAGAGTCCTTCGCACGCGGCTGGCACATCCGCCGAGCTCTTTCTCCCGCCGATCCACGGAATCGCCCTATCGCTACCTCACGGGAAAATTATTTGAATCCGCGTAGATAAGAAAGCCGCGACAGGGGCGGGGGGCGGGGGGAAGCTCTCGAGTACCTACTACGTGAAAACGCATATTGCAAATTCATGGGATTGCGGTATGTACTTGTGTTCGATAACGGTGAAGGCAATGATTCCAGAAATTTATGACGGTCGCCCGAGCCTGTTTCGATAATCGTGAAATTCAAGACTCCGATCAATTAGCGAACCCCACCACCCTCCCAGGGAATAATCAAAGGGGAATCGGTGGACAGAAAATCTTTTGCAATTAAACAAAATTAGAAACGTAGAACTTTTACAGAGATCACTGATTTGCTTGAATCAACTGAAAGTTTTTATTTGCTTTTATCAAAATATTTATTAAAATTGGAGAAATAATTCAAAACATATATGATTGGTTAAAATAAATATTTCATTAAGTACTAATTTTTCATTCAAGTGAAATCTCACTATTAATTTATTTATAAAAGTGAGTGATTTGTGTGATTTACACAAGTGTGTGAAAAATAATTCGAATAAATTAGTCAAAATAAAACGGTGCTTCTAAACATTAATTACGTATTATCAGAGTCGGATGAAATCAATTGAAGCATTTAATTGAAGTACATATATAATCTCATCGAATATACAACAAAGATCCACGAAGGTTCTAATCGAAATTTCATTCCATTTAAGCAGACCATGTCTCTTAATATTAATATTTTTATATAACAGAGAACATTCAAGAGTCAAGATTTTTCCAATCCACTTGTTGAATAATACAATCAATTGGTTTTAATTATGAAAATGATTTATTATTTTGGCACCAATAATGCCACCAATAATGTTAGTTACGGAAAAGTGTAGTTTATTGTCATTGAAATACTACAAAAAAATATTGCATATTGTTTAATTATCAATAATCTTGGGTTTTGTCAGAGTTATCTAAAGAGTAATGATAGAAGCAATAATAACAATGACTATACCAATGGCGCAGGAAAAAAAACTGGTAAGACCTCATCCAAAATGTTTCGATAATCGTGGAATGCGGGCTGCAATTTATACATATAAAAGAACATGTAATTCTACTACATAATATATACATACAAAAGAACTAACTGATTCATCAACGCCGAGCCATATTCGCTGGAGCTACATGAAATTTGGACAGTAGGTTGCTTTTGTGACGTAAGTACCCACTAACGAGAGATTTTTCGAAATTCAACCCTCAAAGGGAGGGGGTGGCAAACTGTGTATGGAAATTTTTAAAATTCTGGTCGGTCTTACATGAAATTTGGTATTCGTGTTTCTTGACACAATTTATGAGACACGTATTTCAGCGTTTTTAGAAATTCAACCCCTAAGGGAAGATAGACGGTGGCGAAGTTTGTATGTGAAATAAAAAAAATATGGTCGGAACATTTACTCAAAACAATATTAAAACTCTTCAACACAATTAATAAAATACGCATTTTAGCGTTTTTCGAAATTCAACTCCTAAACGAAAGAGGGTGGTAAAGTTTGTACAGAAAAGTATAAAAAATTCGAGTTAAATTTTTATTACTACGACGAATAATTTTCATAAAATTAATTTTACTACACGAATAATAAAATTTGTCGTAGCTTAATTAATACGAGTGATGGTGTACGTGTGGAAAAAAGCAAAGACGTGACTAATGTTATATTTGGTTCAGTTTTCTTCATGTACATGCGCTATTCGAAAAACCCTAAACTGCCACTTAACAGCCGTAATTGATCACATTGCTCGACACAGAGTTTCGCCTTTCGAAATTCGCCACTGTAATGTATGTTGCGTGCGATATTTGCGAAAACTTCAAACCGCCACAACTTTCTTGATTTTTGAACCAAAGAATTTTTTTTTTCGCCGTTTGACTCGTCTCGAAATCAGCTATAGTTCCAAAAAAATAGGAATCATGCGTTTACAATTGAAAAATTGATAGTTCCCCCGGTATCTCGTACACGTGTTGACAAAACAAAGATTTTGTATTACCATTGAATGTCCGCCTCAAAACCATAAAACTTTACCAGGAAACACTTTTTTATCCGACCTCATTTTTTCGATTTATTTCAATGCTTTTTTAAAAATGGGACACCCTATAGATATCGGGTGGAATGGGCAATAACCACGAGTAGGTGACGTACGTACATCATTATAATTATTGTACGCAAAAGTCACGAGCGGACATTAATAACAACCATGGGCTAATTATAAAACAATCCTACGAGCCCACACAAAAGTTTCACAAACGAGACGACAGTGACCGGGCTTACGATCTGCCAGTTCGCATTGTTTCATGCGCAGCGTAGCAGGCAGGAAGTCAACTTTTTTTGTTTGTATTACGGTATACTTCCGGCTGCACGATTTAGTACCCATTTTTAAAAAATATCCAGCATAAGCGAGAATTGCAGTGAAAATAAATTCAATGAAGCATCATCGTTATCAAAAGTTCTAATAATTCGGCCAAAAGTTCATTGAACATTTGAAAGTCTGTTTTTCACGCGCTTCGATCGAACAAATTTTAAGCATTTTCTTAGACGTCAATAACGTTAAATTCAGTCAGGTTATACAGTAACGGTTATAAAATCATGTGCGAATTTAACAATTTTTTTCATATGAAAAAGTGATTCACTCATAAAATGAATGACACATCTATTTAGTATGAATATCAAGCTGTTAGGAAATATATATATATATTTTTTTTTCGATGTACAAAGTGGCCGACTACTAATATTTTCTTTTGTCACCATTTTTTTTAGGCGCTCCGCGGCGTGACAATTACCATCCACAATTTTTTACCTGGAACAAAAAACAAAAATTCTCGTCAATCTACATTAGAATACCTAGAGAAGTACGTACGGAATTTAAAAAATATTGTTTTATTCAAAAGTTGTAGGTATTTCAACTTGAGAAATGAATTTTCAGTGAAAAATTTCGTTATAACTGCTCATAAACTGCTCATAAAATGAAAAGTTTTCGATTAATCAGAAATTCCGTATGTGATTCTCTGCGAAATGCAATTAGGAACATAACTTTTAAATTTGAAGTAAATCGAGTGAAAATTGTCGAAGTTAATTGTCACACCAATTGGAAATAAGCTGTTTCGAGAAGTTTCGAGTAGTCGGCCATTTTGTACATCGAAAAAAAAAATATATTTTTTTTTCTAACAGCTCGATATACATACTGAATAGATGTGTAATTAATTTTATGAGTGAATCACTTTTTCATACGAAAAAAAATTGTTAAATTCGCACATGATTTTATACCCGTTACTGTGGCCTAAGGCCTTAAGCCAGGCCTGTGTCGTAATAATAGCATGAACGAACACACGCGATCACGTGGTAGGAAACCGGAGAGAAGAAGAGGCGAGAGGCCGTTGCCACACAGGTAATTAAGGAGCGGCGTTAATTTCCGAAATAAAATTAACAAAAAAAAAAAACGACGGTCATTCCACACCGGCAGTCGATGCGATCATCGGTGCGAGAACGAGGCAAAAAAAACGTTGGGAACGATTACATCAACGCGCAACGAGCACGATTTTTTTTTCACGTAGGGCAGACAGCGATCAGGTTTATATCACAATGTCCACGTGAGAAAACGAGAAACCGAATAACGAGATCGGACGAGCGAGCGGGATGAAAAAAAAAAAAATTCTCGTGACGAACGAATTGCGTTTCTACCGCTTCGCTGATCTCGATTACGCGTGTGTGTATATTTATTTACAGATGTGTATGTGAATGTGTATTGCTCGTCCCACGAATTCCGGTAATTATCATAATTGCTCGGGTCGGATCGTCCGCGCCTAAATTGCATAGTTCCTCGTAACGATCAATTCTCTTCTCTCGCAGCCTTTTCTTATTCAATGGAAATCGATAAACACACGGCCCACTTTGAATTCTATCCTGTTCCCAAAAATAGCGCACAAAAAAAAGTGCGCTACAAAAAAAGGAAAATGACGAATACAATTCGTCATTGTGCTTGGGATGAGATAACCGCAACAGTTAGGGTTGCCAGCTCCCGTTTTGTGTTTTGGACAATTCGATAAGATGATATAAAGAACAAGGGATGAAAATAAGGGACATCTTGTTTTCACTGAAATACTCTGTTATGGTATCAGTTGCGACATTTATTAATAAAAAGAGCAATTTTAATACGCAACGTATCGTATTCGTTAATTGAAGCCAATAGTAAATACTATTTATTTAATAATGAACAAAAATGAAAAAAACCTATCATAAAAACAAATTTAAAATTACTTCTTTTTGACAGTATACTTGGTATGACTTTTTGCTGCGTTGAGAGCTTCTTCGTTTTCTATAATGAAATTATAAAATTTTTTACATTGCATGTTGAAGTTCGATTTTATTTGTAGTTCCGCTTTTGCAGTTTCAATATACTGGGATGCCTTTCCAAAAAAGGCATCTTCAATTCGTTAGTTCATCTTTTGTTTCGAACCATTCATATTTCTGTATACGTCGCACATCAGCACGTATGTGCCTTCAAGTTGTCGCACAGCTTTTGCGAAAATTGCCAACTTGTTGTGCAAAAAACCTAAATATAATTCTGCTCCTCACATCTCGGTGTCAGCTATATTTGTTTCGTAATATTTCAAAATTTGACGTGACTCAACGTATTTGTTATACGCATGCGTTCATTATTCCCAAAATAAATAAAAGACGAGGTATTGTTCTCTTTTCTCGAAGTCAAAATGGGGAACAAGATCCATCTTTGGGTCCAAAATGGGGATGTCCTTTGAAATAAAGGACGTCTGGCAACCGTAGGAACAGATCATTTTGAAACGCGGTAAAATATAGCTGCCTGTATAAGTACATGTTTTTAACACTTTCCCCGTACCTTTATACAAATTCGATACGATAGTCATCAAAATGTCACTATTAACGGGGTCGTTTAATGTGAAGGCCGTTTTTAAATGCTTTTTGGTTTTTTTTTGACAAACCATTAAAATAAAATAATTTATAAATTGTCTATAATTTTTTTTTAACATTTAAACAAACTTTGTGAATTTTTTAGTCATTATATAGTCGGAGATACACCACCCAACAGGAACACATATATAAACAGAGGTGCTCCACTGCTGCCATGATTCCGGCCGTTCTGCTGACCTGAAATCAACAAACCAAACGCAATTTTAATCGTGAGACTTGAGGCTCTACATGGAAGTAAAATTTTTTTTACGCTTTAGAAAAAAAAATTCAATTTTTCGTAATTTTTGGGGTCTATATAGCTGATAAAAAGAAACCTAACGAAGCAATCTTAATTATTTTAGTTCAACTTGTAGTTACGTATGTAATAAAGATGCTGTATAAATTTGAGCAGAATCGATCAAATAGTTTTTGAGATATCGTGGCAGCAGTTTGAAAAAACCGTGTTTTGAGAAAAACGCGTTTTAAAGTTGTTGTATATAATTTATAATAAAAAAAAATGGTCTTACCATCAATCTGCTATGCCTGGACCATAGAGTACAACTTCCTCTTCTTTAAAGAAGTCATGCACGGCCGGTAAGATTGGAAAGAACGTGATCACAATAGCGCACCACGGGTATAATAAGAAACATTATATGTTAATATATTCAAATATTCTATAATATATAATTTGTAATATAATATATTATATATCATATAATATATTATATTTCATATAATATATTATACGTAATATAATATATTATATGATATATAATATATTATATAATATATATTTATATATTATATATTAAGATATTTTCGCATTGCCATTTTTTGCGCTCGATCTTTAAGGTTTGTGTCCATTCGACTCTGTTGGTCTCGCAGGGAACCTGCTCCTTTTTGACACACCTCCCCTCGACTGAGGCACGGTAAACACAGGTGCAATTCAAATTAAAATGGATAATACAAATTGGAAGGAACGAGCGTGATACGAAATTGGGAATCGCAAAATCGAGCGGGCTGTCACGCAACAATGAACAAAGTTTAATGTTGTCGTTTCGAAACTTTAAACCCCTCAGAGCAGTTTAATGAGTGGTTGGCATAAAAGAGCCACGTGCAAAGTCCCTTTGAGGAAACGTGCACGTAGGGGCAATTTCATCACCACTCGTTAGTCCGTCGTTGATTGTTTAACGATGAAAAACTATTCTTCGAGGCTGAAAGCTGTTGGTCATATGTCACTCGAATAAAGGCTCGCCCCTGCAATCGACTGCTAACCACTTGAAGCGCGCGAGCGCCAAGATTTCGCGAATTATAATTTCTCGTCATTTTCGTATTCTCGGCTGTCAGGAAAGTTCCTTCGATCTTTTTACACTTCTTCCAACAAGTTCTCTCTAATTGTTTTCTTCTTGACATCGTCAATACGATGATGTAATCATAATAGTTTTATTTTAGCATTGAAAATGCTTTTAAAACTGTATATGTTTGATGTGGTAGGCTGGGTGTAGGCGTCCGAGTTAGTTGGATGTCACATGAACGTAACGCTTCCCCACTCCACTGCCACTATGTATTGTAGAGTGGGGGGGAGCTGCGACATGGTGAATGCCTGTGATTGGTCAAAAAATGCCCTCTCCCCACCCAATTATAATCTCGTTATTTATTTAAAAATTACATTGCAACTTATATTAATAAAAACCAACTCATATTATTTACATGTACCTGTTTTTTTATTATCCGAAACGTCTGATTACATTTTCAATGCCATGAAATAATTGCACTTTGATTTGTACATTTTTTCATTAAGGGGTTACGTGGGTTTCGAAGCGAAAAAAAGCATATTTTCTCTATTTGTTTTAAATATAAAATATAAATTATTTTATTTAAATTGTCAAACACATAAAAGAGCAACATTTCAACAATATTTTTTTAAAAATTCATCAAAAAATTTGGGAAATTCAGCCGATGGGACCTGGTTTCCGGGGACCCCTAAAAAAAATCTGAAATAAAAAAAAACATTTTTTTTGTTAGTATAGGTCGTGATTGAACGAAAAGTTTTAAAAAAATGGAAATTTTAATTTTTGGCAGAGTTGTGTGCAAAATAGTTCAAATTTGGTACAATTTACACCACGTATGGCCTTGTAAAATTAGTTGTAATAAAAAAAAACCTTCGTTCAATCACTCGTCAATGCTAATTTGACGAAGTGTCAAAAATTTCAATAACATCGGTGCATTAACCTTTAAGAAATCATGCCCACCGACTTAAAAAATAGTGTTGTGAGAAAAATGCGATATGCCTGCGTCGCTCTGGCCGGCCTTTCCTAACGGGGGAATTCCTAAAGGCTATCCCGATTGACTAAAAACTTTGAGAGAATATTCTAGACATATTGTGCTATTGGATAATAAAATAATTTAAACAAATAATAATTTTCAAACCCATGCAACCTCTTAAGACAGCAATTCTTCGGAATGTTTCGTTTCGCGCTTTATTTGCGTGAAATTGTTAACCAAAAGTATGAAGCTTTGATAAATGTATTGGAATTATTTTTCTGACACCCCTTTTCATCAACTTCTTTTACTTCTTAAGCTGTACCTCACCTGTGATCGAATTGATCGGTCCCTTTTTCACAATTTTTCCATCTTCGTTCTGTTTGTCGACAAACCTTCCTTTTTTCCTTTCAACATTCACTCCCTCTTTACTGTTTCGGTCTTTAACCCTTTCTCCCTCTCTCTCTCTCGCTCTCCCTTTCTATCGAGCGCGTGAAATGAATGCGAAGGAGCTCTTGGTCCCTTCATTTTTGAAATTACACGTCATTTGCATTATAAGTTACGCAGAACAATGATGGACGTAAGCACCCTTACTTTTTCCACTTATTGTTTCCGTACTTCCCTGTCGCCCACTCTCACATAGTCCACTCGCATGCATTTTGGCGCCAAGCTAATAGTCCAACCATCATACAGACTATGTGAGCTCTCTTACTGCTATAAGTGGCTACACACGTATATACATCTCTTACGACTATACAACGTGGCTCATTTAAAACTTCGAACGAAAGTTGTACGGTTTTGAGCGAGAAATAGCATGAACCTGTTCTTAACTGTGACGATCGAAAACTTCGAAATAAAAATCGCCATCCGATTTTTCTAAGCAGCTAAATATTTTTTGCCACACACAATTGTAGTCGAAGCGAAGATAGGTCGAACGGAAAAAATTGCATCTAACTTGGAAGTTGTCGGAATTATGGCACTAGGAAACTCTCATAACTACAGGCCGTTCACAACCTGTGCTAGCATTCACAGCCCGAGACTGATTCGACACAAATGATCAACAATGTAGGACAACATGCTGAACCGCGTGATCAATGCTTGCGCAAGTATTCCTAATGAGCAGGCAATCGTTCAATGAATTTTCATCTTAGCCTATTCTTAAGGCCTTAGACCACAGTAACGGGTATAAAATCATGTGCGAATTTAACAATTGTTTTCGTATGAAAAAGTGATTCACTCGTAAAGTTAATTACACATCTATTTAGTATGAATATCAAGCTGTTAGAAAATATATGTATTTTTTTTTCGATGTACAAAATGACCGACTATTAATTATTTCTTTTGTTATTTTTTTTAGGCGCTCCGCGGCGTGACATTCAGCATCCACAATTTTTGACCTAGAACAAAAAACAAAAATTCTCGTCAATATACATTAGAATACCTCGAGAAGTACGTACGGAATTTAAAAAATATTGTTTTATTCAAAAGTTGTAGGTATTTGAACTTAAGAAATGAATTTTGAGTGAAAAATTTCGTTATAACTGCTCATAAACTGCTCACAAAATGAAAAGTTTTTCGATTAGTCAGAAATTCCGTACGTACTTCTCTGCGAAATGCAATTAGGAACATGACTTTTAAATTTGAAGTAAATCCAGTAAAAATTGTTGAAGTTATTTGTCACGCCAATTGGATATAAAGCTGTTTCGAGAAGTTTCGAGTAGTCGGCCAATTTGGACATGGAAAAAAATATATATATGTATTTTCTATCAGCTTGATATTTATACTAAATAGATGTGTAATTAATTTTATGAGTGAATCACTTTTTCATACGAGAAACATTGTTAAATTCGCACATAATTTTATACCCGTTACTGTGGCCTAAGGGCTTAAGACAGTCATTGTTTTTTCACTGGACTCGTTTTTAACACTACGTTGAGACACTGGATCATTTTCACTTTGCCGAATTCTCAATATAATGCTTACCTTTTTTGAACAGTCTATACCCAAAATATTGTGCGGTAACGATTAAAATGGGACACCCCGTATACACATATATATCTCGTATCTGTCCTTTATAAGTACACAGTTCGCGCAACGTTCTGCGTACCGTTTTTACTCTTGAGGTTTTTTGCATCGATTAATTATTTCTCGAAAATTAATTATCCGTGACATGCGAAAGGATAGCCAAACGTATTATATATGTGCATTTATATATATATATATAAATGCACATAAATACACGTACACTGTAGAAAAGGATTTCTCGTCGTATTTGTGCGTTTGTCCATCTGTTTGCCTCGATATATACACGTATGGAGGAAAAGTAACCCCCCTCCTAACAAGACACATTATAAGTTTTTCCCGGGGGTTAATTCCGTCGACGATACAGTACACACTACATTTTTCCTCCTCACATTCTTCCATCCTTTCTTCCATTTACTTGCTGCAGCTTCGTTTTGCGCTCCACATCGTTCCCTGTTTCTGTTTGCTCTCACCGTTCTTATATATTTATATATATATATATATATATATATATATATATATATATATATATATATATATATATATATATATATATATATCTATACCAACCACCCTCAACCCCCTCGTAGAGCGTCCGGTTCTCTCAGACTAAGAGCGTGGCTAAGAGTTCGTATACGAACGTCTCTATGGTTAATTAAACGCATAGATCAAACGCCCAACCACCCATCCACCCCTTTTCTTCCCTCATTCTCGCGGGCTCACCGGACGAAGCGTCTCGTTCGCCCCAAGCACAGAGCTTCGCGAGCTCAGCTAAATCGCGCAAGTTTTATCCTATATACATATATCTATATACACCTATAGGAAAGCGAAACGGTTGCTTTTTCACTGTGTACAATATCCCGAGGAATATTGTACCTCCCCAGTGCATATGCTCGCTACGCGCAACCTCGCTGCTCTTTCGCTCTCGACAATGTTTAGTCCTCCAAACTGTGGTTCACTTAAACACATAGATACACATCGCGCGATACTTTCGTACCTTAAATATTCACGCACGTACACTTTTGGCGGATCGTCCGCGTGCGACCAAGGTGTGCATAAGTATCTTATAATACAAGGGGAGAGAGCAGAGAAAGAATGTAAAGAAGATGAAGTGGAACAATAAGATAGAGAGAGATAGAGAGAGAGAGAGAGAGAGAGAGAGAGAGAGAGAGAGAGAGAGAAAGAGCTTGGAGAAGAAAAAAAAACGGCCGGAATCGTTAAATTTTTTTCCACCTCGATATGAACCTTAAATTAAGCTGGGAGATGAGCACAAGCAGAAGCGCAGTTAAAGCTGACTTGTATGAGGCCCGAACGTGTGTGGGGCCCAACTTGTCCGGCGATATTCTCTGCTCAGACATGTATATGTATGTACACATATGTGGCATATAGACATATACGGTATATAATATTCCTCTACCCTGACTGGACCGACCTCCCCGTTTCTCTTCCCGATCCGTCCACCTGCCCCTTACGCCCCTAGTACCCCTCTATCGTCAATATTTTATTTCGTGAAGGAGATCGCCACTAGCTGCCCCATCTCTCTGGCTTCCTACTCCACGCCCACGTGTGTCGCGCGCGACACTATATACATACTCATTTACCTATATATAAATAAACACACACACACACACACACACGTGTATATATATAGTATATATATCTATATATGCAGGTGTGCATAAGAGGGAAAGCACCAAGGCGCGCTATGCACACTCTTTCGATCTCGAAGGTGGGCCACCGCGTGTATACCGGTTTTCACAGTAACGATAAAGAGGCTGTGTGAGTACTGTGACACTGTGACGATCATAAGGGCGTAATTTGCTTCGATTTACCTGCTCTATCGCCTCGGCCCACAGCCGTCTCCATCACCAACGGCCCGGATTTGTACGGCGACCGCGAACGGAGGAACGATGAGAAAAGAAAGACTCTTGGCCACGGTTTGACCCTGCTAAGAGCCAGACATACCACGAGCACTCACACTACGATAATACCTCATTATGGTTAACACCACCAGGTGGACCTCGGCCCCCTCCGCCCCCCCCCCCCCCCCCCCCCGTGCGACCAAGCCAACGATTTCTCAAGTCCCAAAAATATGTTGTACGATTGTAACGTATGTATGTAGTACACAACATACATATATATTTCTATACACGTGTATAGGAACGTGCAGACACTTACGCGTGTGCGGTGTGTTTGTGAGCTACGTGTATTCGTTATTTACTTTTCTCAATGGACCCACCGGAAGACATTATTTTCACGGATTTGGAAATGTCTTCTTTTTTTTCCCCTGAATCGTGTTGGATAGTGCGTAGGTAGGGAATCTCAATCAGAACGGGTACAACGATTTTGGGGCGGAATGACGAATGTTTATTCGTCGAGAGAACTGTACTTTTTGTATAACGTTGGGAAAAGCAGGCACTGTAGGATCGGCGCGATGATAATTCAAGCTTATAGAGATATTCAAACTTTTCGAAACAGGAAATGAAATTGCGCTTATATGTACAGGGTGGCCTGTTGCGAATGGATAATCCTGCATTTCAGTTAACAAGAGTCATCTGCTTTTGGTTTTTCGCATGCCATTTCTACAAATGATAACTTTTTGAGCCGGTTTTTAAAAAATAATCTCGGTTATTTGTTTTATCTAGGAAAGTCTTCTTTTTGAACGTTAAATGTTAAGAAAACTTTATGAAAAAAGACCTTATGCAGGATTTTCATACCAATTCGAACATCTGACTTTGATAGCCTGCGGTGTAAAAAAAATGTACTACACATATCGTGCCGACTACTTTAAAAAGTTGCTCAGTTATTTTCGATTCGTATCACTTGTAGAAATGGCATGCAAAAATCAAAAGCAGATCATTTTTTTTTTTCAATAACACAAAGCCCAAAATCTCGAAAACCGTGGGACTTTTACTAAATTGAAATTCCAGCGTATACACATCCATCTAGTCAGTACAGCTCAATAATCGAAAAAAAAGTAACCGTGCCGCATTTTCATAATTTACGACGTTCTCGCGGTTGGGATTTTGGAAATCTTCTCCTCGATAATCCAACGTTGGCAATAATTGAACACCACGCAAAAATATATCTCGATGCGGGTACGAAAAAAAAGCAGGCTCCACCTAAATTATCCGAATTTATCGTTTGCCAATATAATACACATTAAAATTAATATGACCGCGGAATCTCGCGTATAACCGGAGATATAGCCGCAAATACCTGCAGCAACCGGTAGATTTAATTGAGTCCGCTGGCGAGAGTCTCGAATTTTCGCGACTAATTAATTCGAGGCGAGCGAAGAAGCGGAAAAGGAGCAGAACGGGGTGGCGGGTGCGGGTCGAGAGGGTGGAAGAATGGAGAAATCGCTCGGGTACAATCTCCCGACGGAGAAATATGTTGAGAGGGTACTGTATATGTGTATACCTACGGAAAGAGAGAGAGAGGGAGAGAGAGAGAGAGAGAGAGAGAGAGAGAGAGAGAGAGAGAGAGAGAGAGGAAGAGAGAGAGAGAGAGAGAGAAATGCATAGTCTCTGGAAGTTGGTCTCTTCGGTATCGTCTCGACGCTTGAAAGAGACAGGTAAACCGGCAAAGGTAAAAGAGAGAGAAGACCAAGCGCCCGGCGCGCGCGAACAAATTAGCTCTCTATCTGAAACAACTTCTTGGAATAGCCGTTACTCACGTGCGTGCCACGCAGACAGACTAAGAGAGAGAGAGAGAGGAGGAGGACCGGAGGCTCTCGAAGAGTTTCGGATCCTTTCGAGTTGTGTGTGACGCGCGCCACTGAAACGCACGAAGCCCCCTGAAAGAAAAAAGAACCGCGGACTTGCAGCGAGAAAGAGAATCGGAGAGTAAGATACTGTAAAAACAGAAAAAGAACAAAAGAAATGAAGGTTCGCTAGAGCTGAAAAATGTCGAATTTCTTGAAGGCGCGAAAGGAGCAGAAGGACGCACTCTGAGATTGCCAGAGAACACTCCTTCTCACTCTTTCTCTCTCTCTCTCTCTCTCCCTCTCACCATCGTACATCGGCAGATTAAACGTCTTGAGGCGCCTCGTGAAACTCCATACGCAGGATAAGGAAATCGTTCGAGGCCTGTTCAACAGCTGGAGATATTTATAAGCGCGTTGATCCTTTTGCACGATTCTTTATATCGTACGCCGGAGACACCGGCGGGAAAGGAGCGTAGTTCCCGACTCACTCTTATTCGCTCTTTCTTCTCCTTCCATCCGGAGTGTGATATACATACCTGCGTCGTTTTACCGAGGGAAATTCCGCCTGCCGAAGCTCCTTTATTGCCTCTATCGTCATTGATTCATCTGCGCGTCGCTCCTTCGGACGATCCTATTTTCCGAACCAGATTCCTTGGAGGTTGAACTAGAACACCTAAGAAAAGCTTTAGGAGACAATGGCTACAAGCCAGGCAACATCGAAAGAACGATCAAAAATCTAAAAAGAAAAATAGCTGATCCGAAAACGGTTACAGCACCTGATGAGGAGAATGAAGGACAAATAACCGCAACAACTTCCCTTCCATACCTTGAGGGCATAACCGATCGCATAGGGAGGGTCCTTGGAAAACATAACGTGCAAGTCATCTTCAAACCTCAGAAGAAACTAGCACAAGTGATTCCGAGTGCAAAAGATCAAAGACCACCATTAATTGCACCAGGAGTATACAAGATACCCTGCTCATGCGGTAAAGTGTACATAGGAGAAACCGGGAGGAAGATCAGTACACGGATCAAAGAACACCAACGGTGTATCAAATATGGCCATATTACACAATCAGCGCTGGCCGAACATTGGATGGAGACTGGTCATGCCATCCAGTTCGACAAAGCCCAAAGTCTGGCCCCATCAAACAGCTATTTTTCCAGGAAACACCGAGAAGGCTTGGAAATCCGAAAACATCCGGACAATCTAAACAGAGATGGAGGATATCACGTCAATCCTATTTGGCACACCGTCCTCCCGGTTTTTTAATTGACCAGCTGATCAATTAAAACATCTGATTGGCTGGTGCAGCGATCCAGAACGATGACTGCAACTATGTAAGGAATACCTGAGACACAAGAGCTTCGGTATCGGAGCTCTCAGCCCTGATGATGCAGACTTTAACGTTTGCGAAACGTCGGTACAACGCTGATCCTCAACACGGCCTCCATCCGGAAGCCACATACTCTTCTCATTACATAAAGAGCCGTGAAAGCCTTAAAACTAAGATCCGATTTTCCACCCACTTCGATAGATCCACGTACGGTCAGAGCGAAGGAGAAGCAATTTTTTGGTATTTTCGAGTGTCTTTTCGATGATTTTGTACACCGTCGATGTTTTTTTTTTACTAATACTGTGTATCTAAAGGGTGTCTCAAAATGACCCGACATTTGAAATTGTGGCGAACATACGGTACTAATCTTTGACAACTGGAAAAGAAGTATTGAGGTTTAGTCATGGAGAATTACGCGATCGAGCAACGCATAGAAATGGTTATTTGCTGCATTGTTACTGCGTAGTTATTGCAGACGAAGGTTGCATCAAGTCGAAGTCAATTGGTCATCGAGATCGTGTGATTTGACGCCATTGGATTTCTCTCTTTGGGGTCTTCTGAGAGGAAAAGTGTATGCCAATAATCCACGGACCATTCCGGAGCTCAAGGAAGCAATTGGACGCACCATTGATGAAATTAGTCCGCAATTATGCCAAAATGTTATTCAAAGTTTCGTCAAAAGAGTGAACGTTTGCAAACAGTGACGAGGCGGCCATTTATCGGATATTCCACACATAACCTCCGTGTTTGTACCTTATATGAAAATAAAAATATTCGTACTTTTCAAATAAATAATACGGTTTATTGATAAATTAAAATGTCAGGTAATTTTGAGACACCCTGTATGAACAATTAGTCGATGTTTGTTACCTGCAGGCAGAGTGAAGATTATTCGAATCCATGTGGCTTATGTCGCAGACGTCAATGAAACCTAACCTCAAAATCTCGATTTGCGAACTACAGTTCCGCTGATCCGGTCGACATCTGGCAAGTTCAGGCATGCGGTAACACGACGTCCATGGACGTCATGTTGCGGCGACATTCAGCTTGTTCAGGGTGCTTTCTTACGTCCGCACTACGGTTCGACTGGTTCGCTGGACATCCAGCACTGATTAGGGGCGCCGTACTACGGTATTCCGGACCGCAGCTTGATAGCGGCCTCATCAGTCTTCAAGCCGTCGTATCAAAATTTGTAGTTGCGTTTTTACGCAAAATTGAGGGCAGGATGAATTGGGTATCAGATCAGCATCCCACCCGAATCATCAGAAAATGAGGATCATTACTGCTTTGTTGATGCAGCATCTTATATAGGGCGCCGTCCAAGAGACGGATGGATACAATGCACAAGCTGCTAACTTCGGGCTCACGAAAAATGCCCAGAGGGTAGTCCAAACAGCTAATGCCGTGACTTTTAGTCAGACTGATCCTTCCTGTAACCCAGTTCAACAAATTTTAATTGCAAAAGTGCTTATTTTTCATTTGCGCCGTGTAGATTCTCTAAATTCTATCGATTAGATTTTATTTTTTATCCTGTTCTAGCAGCGGCGTTTTATTTCATGCTAATAACTTCTCTTTCTCATTAAGAAAGTTTTATTTGATCTATGTCAATTTTGTTTCCATGTGGGGTTTATTTCTGATTAGGAGAGAGCTTAGACGTTGTTAGCTACTCATTTATTGTCGACTGATCCTGAAGCATTATGATAGGTATTCTATGTTAGTATTAATTATAAAACGATTTTTTTCTATAATTTAAGTGTTTTCGTTCAGTATTTAAGTATTTAAGTTTTTTTCTATAATTTAAGTGATTTATTTAATGTTAATAACTTCTCTTTCTCATAAAGGAAAATTTTATTATATCTATGTCAGTTTTGTTTCCATGTGGGGTTTATTTCTGATTGGGAGAGAGCTTAAATGTTGTGTTAGCTACTAATGTATTGTCGACTGATTCTGAAGCACTATAAAAGGTATGCCATGTTAGCCATAAAATTATAAAAGGCTTTTTTCTGTTATTTAAGCGTAACAGAACTATATTAAAAACATATTTACTTCAACTGTTTATGTCCGTTACAAGTGACCCCCTTTACCGTTGTTGGTAACAGAGGCAGACTTGTTTCTAAATTGATCTTGCTGGTTAACTATTGCACATGGAATTTGAATAGTAGTACTCGTTTGAAGAAAGATAAGCACCCTTTTATTTCCGCCAAAGCTTGGCAATATAATGGCGATGATACGGACCATAGAAGCAGAATTGTTACAACCGTACCCGGTCCACCCCACATGTTTTTTTTCCCGAATTAAACAAGGGACAGAGATTGAATGTGGAATATGTAGAGAGAGAGAGAGAGAGAGATAGAGAGCGAGAGAGGGAGAGTTCTTTTCGATTAATGAGAGTGACGTTCTTCGAAGATCACGAGAACGGCCGAGCTGGTGGTTTACGTTCGTCCTGTTAATTTTAATCGGTCGCACACAGCGCACGGCTTTCACGGGAATTAGAAGGGGTTGGCGAAGGATCGTAAATGACCGACGAAGCTGCCGCTTCCTTCCTTCATTCCCTTTTTCACCTCCTCTCTCTCTTTCTTTGTCTTCCTCGCTCTCTTTATTTCGCCACGGACGCCGCCGTGCTTGATACACCGGGCACGATCGAATGAATCAACAGAGACAATTAATAGCCCGGCTGGCCCCTTTGGAAAGCGTCGGTACGACCCCCCGAGAATGTGCGGACAACAAATCTATCTGTCCAGTTGTTGGGGGCATTTCCTACGCCCTCGATATACTCTCTCTCTCTCTCTCTTGCTTCTTCTCCCTTTTATTCTGTCACATTCACCCTGCATTTTTTCTAGTCGCTCTCTTGTCCCGCACAGCTTCTCGACCGTTCGACCGACCGGAACAGAGTATCCGCTGTATATGTACGTCCAAGTCCATATAGATATACTGTTGGGTATAGTGCTACTGGACAGTGGAGAGCTGCGCTCGTCATTCGTGTACGGGGCGGGTGAGAGAAGTACCCCTATATCCTAACCCTTGACCAACGGGACCAAACATACACGCTGCACTCAATCTCGAATCACTCTCGACCTCGTAATACTCGACGATTAGAGAAGACTTTTTCCTCGCATACATATATTTTTCCATTGTCGTACGGATATGAGTGTTATTTTTTCAAATTTATGGTTAAGGATTCGATATTTTATTAGTACGAAGGCAAGTAAACGTTTTGCTTAAATTGGCGAAGAATACAAGTTGCGTGTGGAAGGCTAGCAACGAAAGAAAAATATTAAACAAACTAATCTTTGTGGATAATGGACCTCGAGTGGGCCTTGCGAAACGATGATAGAAACGTAGTAATCAGTGGTGTCATGATGAAGGGTTAACTGTATACGGGGAAGACTCCTAACTATGCGTTAACCCAGATTCGTAAATTCCAAAGCTTAGGGAAGTGATTAATGGACAAGGGGGGCGGGGGCTGGTGGCAAAATCTTTGCTCACTTAACAAGAAGCTCTCGAGGGTTGTTAGCCACGAGGCAGGAGTAATATCAACCCTTCCAAGGTCCCGTTTCATCGAGCCTATATGCGAGAACAAGGAAGATAGCTAAAGAGCGAGAAACCTGCAAACTCTCTCCACCAATTCTCGTCTCTCGCACCCTCCGACAATATTTAAGTCATGTTTTAAGCGTAATTAAATGGCAGAGGGTTCATGCCACACGGCTTTTCGCTTTTCTCCCTTGCGCCATCTCCAGCTTTTTCCCACTGTATTAACAGCACGCAGACCCTCCCACGAAAATTATCGCATTTAACCCTCTCTCCCGTATTCTGCAACCCCAAATCTCTCGACTGCTCGTTCTCTCTCTCTCTCTCTCTCTCTCTCTCTCTCTCTCTCTCTCTCTCTCTCTCTCTCGCCCGCGGTAATAATGTACTTTTCATTAGCCATGGCAAATTCTGCCTGCTGTATTCGCAAGCTTCATCCCACGCTCGAACTCTCCCCAGAGAGCGAGATCCCCTTTTCCTCCATATCATCGAACAATTTAGTCCCGAATATTCATCACTCTCAGCAACCCTTTTCTACGTCGTGTCCGACGCCCTTTCACCCCTCTGTATCGTCCTTTGCCTGCATTCCTTCGTCTGCTCTCTATCACTTGCTATCTCTCGCGCGCGTGTTTCCTCGCTCAACAGGTCTTACATTAATTGCCACCACTAAGCATCACCCCAAACTTTGAATATTGCACTTGCACATTTCACTACGCACTGGGAGCGTAATTAAAGCGTTCCAATTTATCGCCGATTCAATGGAATCTACAACGGAAAACTGATACTTGGAGGAAAGTTGATTGTTCAACGGGTGATCCAATTGCAACCTATATTATCCCAGTTTGCCAATGGTCAAAGGATTCTTCAGTTGCACTACCCGCGATCGCGAAGTAAAAAGAGCGTTGGGTCAACCACTTCTTAGTGGGTTGGATACGAATGAGCTATAGCAGTGAGTCAGTTTATTTACAATGAACGTATCTGTATAGGTGGCTTATCAGGAGACTCTGCTAGAACAGCTGAAATGGGTACCTCTCTGACCTTGCGTTGCACCACATCTGTTCGTCATATCCTACAAGCGACGATATTCCAACCTTCCATGCTTTCACACTGACCCTGCCTGATCAGCGTTCCTAAAAAATAATACAACGTCAGAAAGGAGTCATCCTAAATGATGACGGTAGGATCCAAACCTTCACATCGCCCAGTGTTTCTGCGCAAGGAGCAGAAATGACACAAATGTCACTTAGATGTCAGCGATCTGTGCAAAGAGTATTCCTTGCAAAGACTGCACTGCAAAAACTAGGCGTGTTTGACGTGTGTTCGAAGTATGTAGAAGTAACACAACGTAAAGACTAGACACGCGTTGCCATGTTGATTCTACACACTCATGCATTCGATAACACGTAATACGTTACAATTACACACGTGAGTGTGCAGTTTTTACGTATTCAATTATTACACACCTTAGTAGCTATCCCCATCAATAACACGCTTATTCAAACACACATGAAGAGTGTAGAATCAACAGACAATACGCATCTTTACACACATTTGATTAAAACAACACACATTGATAGCAACACACGAGCAAAAATAACACGGAAAAAAGCAACACAGTTTAAGTGTGTTAATTGCGAGTTATTGATCATATGTTTTTAAAATCACCTTGGTTACGGCATCAGGTGAAACTCATTAGTTGATTTGACATCGATTGATTATCCGGTTAATTGAAGATCCCATTTGGTCTTAACTTCTTGTTTCATTTATAGATCATTTTGAAGTTTGTCACGTGAAACATCCCGAAATTTGAATCTATTTTCCAAAACCTCGATAGCTGCGTTGAATCTTTAGCGACGTATTTTTGTTTCGAGCCCATCACCGACAAGCAAAAAGCGGCCGTTATCGTGAAGCTGTATGAGAACCTAGCCTATGCGAAGACACGAAAAATAGTGACACCTCTCATACATACTACAGAGTACCATATACGTACTGTTGAATTCAGTTCAATAAATGCATATATTTTGACGATAAAAAGCTTTCGTTATTCAATTTATTATTCCGACGCATCCCACGTATATACAGTAATGCAAAAATAAGTGTGTTGTTTTTACACCCTTTTAGTGCGTAGACGCCTGTAGACACTTGTTACACGTTTTAACGCGTGTAAGAAAATAACACACGTAAGTGTGTTGTTTGAACGCATCTATGCGTCTTATTTTTTACACCGTTAAAACGTGTAAAAAGTGCCTACAGCCATTTACACACCTAAAGTGTGTAAAAGCAACACTTTCGTTTTCGCAGTGTGATTACGTAGGATAGAACGCTAAACTAGTCCTGTGTTCAACCTTTGCGTGGAACCTCTGATCTTTGAGTAACCAGTCTTCGCAAGGAATAATTCTTGCGAAGACTGGTTCCATAGAGTGAATGCCTCACCACTGTCGCGAGTGACGCCTGTGCGAATAGTTGGAACAAGTATTCCGATGGCTGGACCCTCTGACGTTAAATTGCTGTTTTCTATCGATAATCCTAACCCCCCCAAAATGTCATTGCTCTGACCCACCGAGTAATCTATGACAGAGCAAGCGGAAAGTAAATATTCACAATTATATTGTGTTTTGGACACAGCTCCAGTTTTAAGGATTCCAAAAACAAGCATATACTTCTCTTCGAATAGTCGTAAAGAAATATTGTCGAGATTATGATATCTGTAACTACGATAAATGAATAACTTTATCTCCTCTTGTCATATTTAACCATGCAGCGAGAGATTCATCTGCTGTCTTCTTGCTGAGATAATTCGAGGGTTTCTTTTTGATAAATTGAGACGGCCTTTGGGCATCTAGAGAGAAGGGGAAGAGGGAGCAACCTCCTCCCTTACACATTTTGTGGGACTGCCGTCAGTGCGGGGCTCTAAAAGCCTGGAATAACCCTTGCTTTGCATCTCACCTGTTGCTCGCTCGTCCGCCCTCTCGACACCTCCTCCTTTTTCGCGGGACCCCGACCATCATCGGGCTCTCTCTCTCTCTCTCTCTCTCTATATATATATATATATATATATATATATATATATATATATATATATATATATATATATATATATCACTTTTCAACTCTGTCTCTCCCTGGCTAATTAAAGAGTCAGACAGTGGCTGGTTCGCGGGTGTTTAATACTACTCCTCCACCCATCGTTTCTTCACCATCTTTCGCGCTACATGTATACTGCACAGTGATACTACGTGTATACATACATATATTTGAAGAGAGAGGGAGAGAGTCCCGTTGGTAGATTCAGCTTCTCGCGCACCCTTCTCGGCCTTCCGGGGCTCTCGGCGACTGGCGAGTGTACCTCTCTTGGTTTCACAAGCCCGAAATTAATTAGCGGCTGTTAACCAACGGTTTGCGAGATCCCTACGCGTATAACGCCCGAGGATTCTTTTTCTCTCTCTCTCTCTCGCGCCTTTTCTTTCTCCCTATGCCTCTGTTTCTCTCGCTGTTCCGGCCTTCCTCCATGGCGACTCATTTAGGGGATGTTTATTTTAATTTTACTCGTCGTTTCTCAAGCCTCGTTGGGAACGTACACGAGAACACGGGACACCGTCCCGCCTAAGCCACCCTTTACTTGTCGTTTTTCTCGTCCCCGTGTCGCGCGCGGTCCTGCATCAACGCTCACCCTACAACCACCCTCTTCATCCCGCTCCTTTTGCCTCGAGGACTCTTTCGACTTTTTATTACTTAATTAGCTCGTTTTCTTCTCCCTTGTTCTGTCTTATTCTTCATTCAACGGACAGCATCATCAAGCCGTAACGCCACAATCGTTCCATCCCCGTGTATATTCTGCGTGTAAGCGAAAAACGGCTACGGTACGAAAGTCTCGCGGCCCTTTGGCAGTTTCCACTCTGGCTTTTGGACTCTTTAGTATAAATGGAATAATTGTTTTTTTTTTTTGCTGAACGAACAGAGCGAGGGGCCAAAGAACACGCTCTTAGGAACTGCGCTGCAGTATCCGTAATGTTGAAAAACACTTGAGGATGCTTGGGCTCGGAAAAAAAATGGAAAAGACGAAAAATGCAATTTGTTGGAAGCTACGGAATGGGAGGATCGCTCATGCGCCGTAACCAGTTGTAATTACTGATTGAGACTGGCTGATTATTGGCTTACTAAATCAAACAATTTTTCAAACAGTTTCACATTGCTGAATTAATTGTTTTCGATGAATCATTTGTCTTCGAAAAATGGGCAAGAATGATCATTAAAAGTCTCACGATCTTCTCTTGCACGTTATGTAGTATGAGAGCGATGTGCATAATTTCTGCATGCGTATACAGCGTTTGGACTATTAAGTAAAAGCATGCACAAGCGAACACGATATCAACCTCGACTCTTCGCGAATGAGTCTCTCTCTCTCTCTCTCTCTCTCTCTCTCTCCCTTTCTCGCTCTTTCTCAGCCATTCTCTCCGTATGTTCGCTGTAAATTCCTTGGCAATTATTTGCTCGTTATTTACCTCTTTTAAGCTCACAGAAAGGAGAGGCCAAGTTACTCAGGCGGGTGAGCCCTTCCTTTCTCTCTCTCTCTCTCTCTCTCTCTCTCTCTCTCTCTCTCTCTCTCTCGATATACACGTCTAATTATCGCCGTGCAAAATAATCGCTGTGTGCCGCCGCCACCCCCCTGTTATTAAGTCTGAACAGCGCTCTCGGGCGAAAAAGGCGGATGAGCCGAAGCCCCGAAGATGAAGAGACAGGGAAAGAAAGAGAAAGAGAGAGAGAGAGAGAGAGAATGGTTTCTCGCAAAAACGCTCTGGGGCCTCCGCATTTCTGCACGTGATCCTTTCTCACCCCGGATTTTTGCCTCGTTTCGATACTTTTCAGAGCACCAAAAATACTGCCGCACGTGTGCCACGGGGCTTTTGTGTGTACGAAAAATACCACCATCTACGGACACATGAAGTATGTTTCTTCGTCATTATCGATAATACTTAAATTATGGCGGTGACTCTCGACAATCTTATATCTTTCCTTCTTTGGTTATAAATACGTTACGTCAAACAAATTATAACAATGCCGATATTACGCTGCACGATTGTTCGTCACTCAAACGAACTGGTTTAGCGTTCGCTCGCGTTGCGAGGTACATAATTACGAACGTGA